>VZTR01005368.1:1369-22297 GCA_013400775.1 Chaetops frenatus | reverse complement strand
GTGAAAGGGAGCCCCCCCCTCGTTGTCTTTAAGCCATCCCGTTTAAACTCTTTTTTTTTTTTTTTTTCTTTTCTTTCTTCTCTTCCCTGAAGGCAGAATCCAGTTATTTCTGAAGTCACATGTTTGTTTATGTGAGGGATTTCTTTTCTGCCCTTTCTGTTGTAATCTAAACTGCTGAATTTCCTGCAGATAATGTAACTGTACCTTGTATCAAAATGGTGGTTGTTTCTTTCTCAATGTGGGAGCATCTTTTTCTTTAGTCTTTGAGGAAATTTCCTTTCTCTTTAGCAGATACACAAGTATAACATGAAAGGCTCTGTGTAAGAAGTTTGGGCTCGCTTGCATAAGTTGCTGCTTTCACCTCCTTCGGCACATCTGCATCATGCTTTCCCTCAGGGGGCTTACAGGCTCTCCTGTCTGAGAGGAGGGATGGGTTTGCATCTCAGAGGCTAGGCTACAAATGCAGGCAAGCATTAATTTAATATCTCTGTAGCAAGTAGCTGGGTTTGATGGAAGTCTGGCAGCAGATGGACACTCAACTAGGAGTGAAAGCAAGAAGGAACATGTCTTACACCACCCCTGGCTGGAGAGAATTTCTTGATGAAAATTAAGATTAATGGTTATTCTATCTTAAAATTTAAGATGAATGGAGTGATTTTCCTTTTGAATTAATTCTTTCGGCAGCAATAAAATTCTGGTGTGTAACAGAGTGCTTTGATCTATGCAGTTGTCCCTTTCAAGCAGCTGATGGTGGAAAGAACGTAATTGATCTATAAGCATGGGTTGCCTTCTACTTGAGGCATTTTTTAATATTTTGCTTTTATGTATCCTTTTGCTCATGTATATGTGAGACTGTTAGAAAGAAATCCAAGTTTTTATTGTCTTGTTTAGAATAAGACTTCTTCATTTTCCTACACTGAAACATTTGAGAGAGCAGGTACCGATATATATTTTCTTCCAGGATTGAACTTGGGGTGCCCTCTGTACTATCCATTGATGTTACATGGGATTCTTGTCAAAGCTTTGCTGGAGGTGGCCTGTTTATCTGACCGCAGGTGACTCCGGCAAAAGGCAGGTGGTCATGGGGCTAAATGCAGTGTTGAAACACAAGCATCTCCCTTGGGGGCTTTTGGTGCATGCACTGGGGTGGGGTGACTGGTTTCTCCTTTTGAACAGACCTTTAACTTCTGCACTGGAGCAGGGCTCCACGGTACCCAGCCTCTGGCTGCATGTGAAGAGGGGGAAGGCTTGGGATGATGGGTGGGCCTCATTTTATCTGCATATCCACTGCAGAGAAAGGTTGTTGCTAGGTGTTTGTGTGTCACTGTGTCAGTGAGATAGCTGGAATGGAGGTGAGGCAACAGGGGTTACTGACCCTGATGTGAGGAGTACACACTGCAGTGAATTCAGAGAAGGACACTCCTGATATCCTGAAACATAACGTATCACAAAATCTCTTCTAAGAATCAAATTTAGTCATGTATTTAGTACCACCTGAATTTACTATAATATTGAATTATTTTAATCTCTGTCATCAGAGGGTTTGTTTATTGTAAATTATTATTTAATAAAAGTAGTGAGCCATGTTAATCAGATTGCAGTAGCATTATGCCAAGCTCTCTGCAGTCATCTAGTAAGGGACAATTTCTGCTTCACAAATCGATCTCTTCCACTAAGTCCTGTCCCCTCTGTTGTTGTAGGCTGGGGGGTGGGAGTGGCCTTTTTGGTGCTAAGTAATCGGGATAAGAATTGGAGCTAAACAGCATTTGGAGCAAAACACTTTTTGTACTACATTACTCATCAAATTTTGGTGCAGTTATCAACATTATTCTCACACTAAGTTCAAATACAGCACTATACCAGCTACTAAAAAAACCACTATGTCTATCCCAGCTGAAATCAGGACGAATAGTTACGCAATTTTTTCAAGTTCAGCTGTGAGGCTGTAGTAATCTGTGATGCTGCCCATGTCACAGAAGAGGAAACTCTGCTTTGGGATCATTACATGAAAGAGAAGAATAAACATGCAGTAGTATAAAGCCAGCAAAAGGACTTATCTAGCATATATATAACTGTTTGATTTCATGTTTTCTAGAAAATCTATTTTAAGCACCTTTGCCATGACTTGCAAATTTTTGATTTACAAATATTTCCACTGTCTCAATCAGATTTTAGATCTAGAGTTTCCATATAGGCAGTATCATGAAAATTATGTCAAGATTATAGTATACGAACCTTATGACCATTTTGGTTCTACAGATGTGTAAGGCAACTTTTGCAAGGTTGGCTGGTACCCCTGGAACAGCCATGGAAGGTAAAAGAACTGTATATGGAGATTATGGAGATCTTAAAAATGGAATCACAAGGAGAAATTAGTTCCAGCTCTTTATCACCAGACACCTACCAGTACGAAGCTACTGGAATGACTGACAGTGCATAATTGAGTCTCACAGTTTTAACGTGCATCTTCAAGCAAACTTTTTTTTCAAGAGGCCATTACTGAAGATGATTTTTACTTGCATCCAGATACATTACATTTCTGCAGGGTAATTGAGCATCTGCAAACAAGGTTGAGAGGAATCAAAGAATTTTAAAGAAAGGGATTAGTGTGGAACCTAACAGTGATCTGTCTCAACAAAATGCATGTATATGAAAGTGACCGGAGGGATTTCTNCATTACATTTCTGCAGGGTAATTGAGCATCTGCAAACAAGGTTGAGAGGAATCAAAGAATTTTAAAGAAAGGGATTAGTGTGGAACCTAACAATGATCTGTCTCAACAAAATGCATGTATATGAAAGTGACCGGAATGTGATGGAAAAAATAAATTTGCTCTTCTCAGAATATTGTTTTACACTGCTCTCATCCTAATTGCTAGTGAACACTGTGTTACTGTGTTTGGATATGTGCACCAAAGATTTGTGACTAGTCTCTTGAAACTGAAACCATTAAGTGTGCTGTGCTTGAAAAAATATCTAAGAAGCATACAAGCACTTGATTGGTCATTACTAGCACATTCTTTGAGGAGCACAACTTAGATCCTAGGTGTCTAGTTGAGGTTGCAGGGGTGCCTCAGAATATCAGTAGTGGGTTGCTGAGGCAGGATGCCCATTACCTGGTACAGATACAGGTGAGGGGTGTTTGAGAGAGAGGCATGGTACCTACTAAAAACACTAACTGAAGTCATAGAGTCATAGCATGGTTTGGGTCAGAAAGGACTGTAAAGATCATGGGCAGAGACACATTCCACTAGACCATGTTATTCAAGTACCAGCAGAAGAATGCCTTGTACATGACTTCACCTGTGTGCCAGTATGCCTATCTGCACATTCACCAGCCAGGTCTAGCCAAACAATGGGATTTAAAATAGCATTTTGTTAGCTATGGAAAATGTTTGGGTTTTTGGCAAGATTATGGTGCTATCTTTGTACTAAATAGTATGGAGCCGGCACCTCTTGTAAGTTTTTGTATTTCACCACAAGCTTCTTTCTAGAAGGGTTAAACTGGTTCTAAGCTGTGAGCTCAGTGGTGTGGGTGAGCAGCCCGTGCTGCTTATTGCTGCAGAGAGATTGTCTGTTCTGTGGCGTGGCTTTCATGCACAGTGGGGGTGAACACAGAGTCTGAAATTCTGTGCCTGGGTGTCAACATCAAGAAAAACAAACCAACCCGCAATTCCTCTCTTGAGTCACCTACGGAGGTGCCTGATTCAGGATATGTAGCTGCTGCTTTTGTCAGACAGGTAACAAACAGGTCGTTGTGGGTGAGCAGTACTCTCCATTGCCAGGGGCAGTATTGGATGCTGTGCTGAGGTTGCTCTGTTTCTGTGTGGTGGCCGTGCCATGCCATTCAGCTGATGTGCACTGCTAGGGAATCACAGAATAAGCTGAGTTGGAAGGGAGCTTCAAGGATCATCAAGTCCAGCTCCTGGCCCTGCACANNCCCTCGGGAGCCTGTTCCACTGCCAGATGCCCTCTGGGTGAAAAACCTTTTTTCTAATATCCAACCTAAACGTCCCCTGACACAATTTCAGGCCTGTCTGGAAATGCTGTGCCTGATGCACCCGAGGACATGGTTGCCCTTCTTGGCTGCCAAGGCACTGCTGATTCAGTCAGCTTTCAGTTAAGCAGGACCCTCAGGTTCCTTTCCACAGCACTGCTTTCCAGCATCTCATTCCCCAGTCTGTGCATCCAGGGTTGCCCCATCCCAGTGCAGAGTCCAGCACTTTCCCTGGTTGAACTTCATATGAACTTGACCAGCAGCTTTGGCAGTAATGTAAGCAGCAATGTCTCTTGTCTGAAGTAGCACCAAACAGAAATAAGGCTAAAAGAGGTCAACCAGCTGGCGAGACTTGTAGTCATCTTCCTGGGCAAAACCTCTCCCCTGTGATAAGTGCTGATTGACAGGAGCAGAGTATGCATCAAACCTTGGATGAACTTAGGGCATATGGGTTACAAACATTTGGGTTGACGAGGGACGTTTCTCTGCTAATTATTAAAAGAGGGCCCAGGACATTGCACAGTGTGCAATTAGGAAAACACCTTGCAGTGTATTTAGAAGAAGGATGTGGCTTTTGCTGTCCATCTGGACTTTGGCCAGCTGAACTTTGGTCATCCTGATGAACCATTTGCAACCAACTAGATGCAGGCCTTTGTGTAGGAGCTTTGCCCTACTGTTAAGAGGATGCTGTCAATGCATCTTTGAAACCTTGCTGGTCTTCAAGTTACAGTTAATTTTGCATGTGCTTGAGGTAAAGCAAGCTGTTAATATTTTCTGGGAGGAGATATCTGGCAGGCAGATGAGAAAAAAGAGGACCTCCTTTATTCTGCTTCATTGTAGCTGCTGGGGCTCACTGGAATTAATACGTGCTGCTGAAGTTTCCTGAGACTTGCTTTGATTTTTATTTTTATTACTTTTCCCTGTATGTATGGTACTCAGTCTGTAGTACCACTGCTAGTAAAGCTTTTTATTGAGCCAAAGCTGTGTTGACAGTAATACTATGCTGTATTTCCAAAGACAAAGGGATTGATGGCTTGTGGCTGCCAGTTAAGCATCTGAGATGTCACAGCTGTACTATGTTTCTAGAGCAGATGGGAGGAGGGGAGATGGAAAGGCAAAATTTTAGGCATTTCTAAGATATTTAGGGCATCCTGCTCTCGTGTGGTCACAAAATGGCTGAGGTTGGAAAGGACCTCTGAAGATTACATGGACCAGCCCCCCTGCTGATTTAGGCTTGCTGTGCATGGTTGTTTTTTAATGGTAACATTAGGGGATTAACCACCTTTGTGTCTTGTGAATAGCTGCGTGAAGTACATGTTTCTTACCTAGAATTTCAAAACTGATGAAATGCTATGTCTTTAAAGACCTCTTCTTATGTTGTGTCCTTGTTTAGACATATGTTGAGGAGAGGGTAGCCCAGCAATTTTGCACTGATGACTTGATTGTACTGTCTGCTTTCAGTGGATGCATTTGTGTGATCTCATTTTTCTGTTGTTTGGACACAGGTGGCATCTTAATTAAGGACAAGATGCTGAGGACAGTGTTGATCACAGATTGCAGAGTTATGGAGAAAAGGTGTTGAAGTATGAGTTTGGCCATGAGGGTGGTCTGTTACAAAGTTGGCTGCAGCATTCTTGCTAAGTATGAAATGATTGTCTTTGCAACATGTAATGGCCGGGTAGCAAAGAGGTTGATCAGAAAGAAGAGGGAAGCCAGGCAGGCAAAGTCAGCAGGCATAATGGCTGATAACTTTGCAAAATGTAATCTATCTGCTTCATTCTCTCCAGATGCAAGTGCAACTGTTGGTCTGTGTGCAGGTGTTGGAGACAGCTCTGAGGAAGCACAACAGCACCAGAAAAAGCTGCTAGGTCACACTCTTCTGAGCTGTAACTTAGTACTGGGCATAGCAATTCATTCCAGGAGACTATCACAGGATAGGATAATTTAGGGTGAAGCTACTCGCTTTGTAATATTGCAGTTTATTCTAGGCCTGCGTGAGAGCTTTGATGTAGACTGGGCATCTAGGAACTCAAGTCATCACTGAGGTCACCAGGCTTGTGGCTCTCACCAAAACTCTGCCAACCTTCCAGTGCTAAAATGAGGTGCCCCAAGCCCTTTTGAAGGAAGTGTCACTTTACTCCAGAAGGCTTAGAGATTCATCAGGAGGCAAATTGTATATAATATTTTCATTAATTATCTTGGCACGAGAGAGTGGATATGTGCTAATAAATTCTGCTGAGGACACTGTGGGAGGCACTGTCAAATAGAGGACTGGAAATGAGGGAAAAACTGGAATGTATTAAAGGTTCCAGTAGTAAAAATGGGATGAAGTCCTTAGTTTTGTTCACGAAGCTGAATGTTTCTGTTGTTAACATCCTGCTCATCATCTTGTCTGTGGAGGAGAACGTCTTGGCTTTCACAGTTAATGGCAGAATGGCTGTAAGTGTGAAAAAGGTAAATTCTGTCTTGTCTGAGAAGACATTTTTAATAAACACAGGCAAGTGTTGAGCTGATTTTCATCCGTGTGTGGTTAGAAACCCTCCTTAAACGTTTCTGGAATAACGAACCTTGTTTGATTGTATTCAAGTTGATATTAAACAAAAACAAGTACAGATGAAGTACTCTAAGGATGAAGCAGTAGAGCAGTGCATACTGAAAAGGTTGAGAAGAAAAAGCCAGAGGAACAACGGCTTATTTTCTTTAAAAGCCAGTGGTGGTATAAAAATAGGTGGCCGTCTGTTAATAAAGATAAAAGGCCAGCTTGGAATTGGAAGAAAAGTTCCCTGTCTATGATGAGAGGCACAGTTGACTGAACTGTTCTGAGTGCACACATGATATCTTCCCATAGTAAATCACTGGGAAGTCTTTAGTCTTTAGTTAGCCCTCTGAGAGCTTCAGAAAGCAATGTTAGGGTAGAAGTAGCCACATTTTTTTTTTTAAATTAACACATGAGTCAGAATTCTTGCTAGTTTCTTTTGAGATTTCATATTGCAGTATAAAGATGGAACTGTATGCAGATTATGAAAAAATAATTCAAAAGCTTCCTCGAAGTATCTCTGAAATAGCTTTAGAGTACAGTAAGAAAAGGGCCTGTTGAAGAACAACAAATCTTCAAAGGAAAGTAAATTTGCTTCAATATATTGAAAATCTAGAAGCACAAGTCTGTTCTTGTGAAGCCTTCCTGTTGTAGGTGCTGGTGGGAGTTGGTGCTTCTGCCTGATTTACAGGGTTTTGCTGGAGATGGAGCAGAATTAAGAAGAAAAACAGAAGAGTCCAAGAGCTATCGATTTAATTTAGTAGGATTTCCTTTTCAACTGGTGGAATACTTGGGGGTTGAACTTTTATTGTATGGAAAACTGCAGTTTAAGCCATTGGAGCTATACTAAGAGACTAGGTCAGTTGCATTATTTTTATTTACTCTTGTCTCTGTTGGCAATGCATATCCAGTGAAGGATCAGTAGTACTTTGTCAGCAGAAAATGAGAGGAGCTTGAACATCGTGTAAGTCACTGATATTTGGCTCCTGCAACATGACTGAGTGGGCCTGGTAACTGAAGTGGGCACTCTGCAAATTGAGCACGTGGGTAGTAGTGCTGGCAGCCAAACCTCTATCCCATCACTTAAGACTATTGAGCATGCTGGGAAGAGGAGGCTGGGCTTGGGGGGGAATAGGAGACCCTGTTGGGAATGTCCATCTGTTCTTCATGCTGATGAGGTTACGTGCCTGTGATTTCTTGGCTGGAGAAACTTGACTTAATAAATAAATCTTAAAAAAGCTTCTGTGACTAATAGCAACAATTTGTGCCAGAAGAGGATGCTATCAATTTGGGAGTTAAAAAAAAAGAGATGTCTTTTCTGTGGATCATTCAGCATCCCAGTGAAATTATTTTTTTCCCCATTAAGATATTTTAACACTTTGGTATCTTATCCAAACTAATAATTGCATGTTTTGAGTATGCTAGTGCACATGTTCTTACAGCTCCTGTTCCCATGTGGGAAAAGCAGTGCTATTAGCACAGCCTCCTGCTGGGGTTATAAACCTTGCTATTATGTGTTGGGAGAACGAATTGCAAGGAGCTTATTTCAAAGAGATAGAGAGTAATTTCTGCAAGTGAATTTTGCTCTTGTTTTACTGTATCACCATGAGTCAGAAACATGCAAAGTTGTCAAAGGTGGAAAGGTAGTCAGCTTGCTACAATACATGAAGTAAATTACAGTTCCCATATATAATTTGTTAAGTCAGTTCAGTATGGGAAAAATAGAGGACAAATTTCAGTATAAGATTGCCGACTATTAATTAATAGTGATTATGGTAATTAATAGTAGTAAGAATGTGGGTATTGATATTTTTGAAGCATTTTTATTAGTTTTATGAAGTTTTCAAAGTCATTGCACTTCTCTAGGCTCTGTCTCCTCTTATGACTGTCAGTATCATAAAGTCACAGGCACTTTCTTTACACTACTAGTGTGGAAGAAGAAATGTTTTCTTTGGTACTTAGATTTTTTTTTTTTTTCATTTACAGTAGCCTGCCTAGTCCTCTGTTAGGAGCCATTAGGCAACATGCTGTCTTTTGTGACTTTTTTTGAATCTTCTAGGTTTTGTTTTGGAAAGCCAGCACAGCCTACCAAATCCTCTTTATGAGTCCAAGCAGAAGTTATTACATGAAGATGTGAGTTAAATCTTTGAAGTGAAAAAGATATTGCTGAAATTCCTTTACGCTTCTAGGGATATATAGTTAGGAAATATCATCAGGTGAAAAACAGGTATTTTTATTTATAGCTTTTTTTTCCTTAATGTAGGAGTTTAGGTTAGTATATAATAATTTGTGTTATGTTGTGTTTTGTCTTGTTCCTGATAATGGAGAAATGTCAGTATCTGTTGCATCTGGTGAGTTTAATAATTTTCTTTCCCGAGGAAGTACATGAGGAGTACTCCTGAAGAATAAACTCTGCTGCAGCATACCATACAGTTATTGTACTTCTATGTAAGTGTAATAAAATGAACGCCTCCAGTAACATGTGAAGGCATTTAATTATCAGAACCATTTGTTATTATTATTTGATTTGCTGTTAAGAAAAGTAGCGAGGAAAAACAGCCAAAACCCTCCTGGGAAACCAAAAGCTTTTCAGATGTGTTTTGTGGTTGATGTTCCATGCTTGTTAACTCCAGGATTTAGTTTCAAAGCCCTTTTAATAGAAATGCTAATGGGATTCTGCTCCATCTTAGAGTGTGCGATAAGAGATTTCTTGTGGGAGAGCAACATGGCCTGCACAGAGCAACATACCATTCAGTAACACTGTCCAGATTTCCACAGAGCTGGTGTTACTGGGATAGTATTTCATAAGACTGGGGAGAATGATTCCTCTCCAGTCATTGCTTATATGCTTGTTTGGGGCTTGTCAGTTTGCTGGCAGTCTGCTCTGTATCGTGCCCTTTAACTTGTGCGCATTCTGTAATAGTGATAGTACAGGTAGGTAAAACCAAAACATCCCCACCACCACACTCTCGAGGTAGGTGCTTCCCTTAGTGTGCACATCTCACCTGTCAGTGAAATCTCCCACCTTTTTCTTCCTACCTGCAATTGCAGTGATCTGCTGTAGAGAAACCAGGAGTCATTGGCTAAACAGGTTAGCATGGACCCCTGCATTGGTGTGATTGCAGAGTTTGGAACTTCCAGTAGGCTCATCTACCTTGTTTTTTGGGGACATTCCCTATTCCTGCTGGCCAGTTGCTGTTAATCTCTAATATGGCTTTGATCCATTCATGGATTAGAGCATCTGAGAAGTGCTGACAGGACAAAAGAGATTTGAGCAGGAGGAGCATGTTACCTCCTGTGAACTCCCCATTTAGTTGTTCAGCCTCTTGGTCTGTCTTCAGTTTTTGACAGCTCATCTTGGTAAGTACTTAATCCTTTGTGGATTATGCCACTGATGATGTTAAATCTTTACTTTATGAAAGTAAAGTTTTACCATGTGGGTCTTTGATTTCCATTATTTCAAATCTATAAAATGATGTTTCTTCCAGTGTCTCAGGTCCTTTTGGAGGTTTTAGTCATACCCAGTGTAATTGTTACTTGTCTAAGTTAAATAATAATGCTGTTCTAAAGTTACTGTGCTACGCAGTAGATTATATTTTGAGCTGTGGACTTCAGCTTTCTGAGCAAAAGTTGACTCTAGGCTTGGAGTAAGTGGATTTTTTTTTTCTCTTCCTTTTGCTGCCACCCTGCCAAAGGTAAACCCTTGAGATGAACAGCTGAGCTGAAGGAAAATGATCTAATGACACTTGTTGGTAATTAGTTGTAAAAATAGGTAGTACTCAGGATGTTTTCCTTAATTCTTGTTCATGCCAAGGTGTCTTGCAAACAGGTTTTGTTTAGATTTAGTGAATTTCTGGTTTACATTGTTTATTTTCAACTGGGAATGCTGTAAATCCTTTTCTAATAATGTCTCTGACTATCTGCTGCATTCCCGTGTAGTATTAACATCAGGCATGCCCTCTCTAAACCAGGAACTGCTTCCCCCGGAGGTGCAGAGAAGCAGAATTAGGTTTGAATGGAAAAATCAAATAAAGCTGAATTGAGAGGAAAAAGAATTGGCATGAGTTTCTGAAGTGAGGGCTGAGTGTATTGTCGACTGTACACCTGCTCAATTTAGTGGTTAGTGTAAAAGGGGCTCCTCAGTGTAGCACAGTACCTACTCTTGCATTACATGGACACTGCCCTTCACAATCCTTGAAAATGAGTTTGAAGTGCAGCCAGCAGATACTGCCTCACTTTATTGCAGAGTACCACCTAACGTTTGACAGCCATTTTGCATTGTGAGTACTATGCATTGATTAACAGCACGAAGTCTTTCTGAAGAAGTATTTTTATTTTTCTAAACAAGAAATAAAGGAGCTTTAGATAGTTGTGGATAGGAATACCAGCTGCTGTAGGCCATGAGATGTTTTTTGGCAGTTCCTGAGTCTGCTGGCCATTCATGCTGGTCCTTGCTCAGCCCAGCAGCTCAAGGCAGGATGGCCTGGCTCCACAGCAGTCATTGCAGTGCCACCGTGAACGCGTCACCTGCGATGCTGCAGTGTAAGTCCAGCGAAAGAAATGATGCTGCCTTCATGATGAGGAGGCCTTGATGCTGACAGTCTTACACAGATGCTTGATTCATACCAAATCAGAGTCTGAGCTGATGCAGCTTATCTTGATAGATAGAATACAAAAAATACAGGACTTCAGCAGAGTTTAAAGGGTTGGAGAGAGTATTAAACTTCAAGGCTGTTTTGCAGCCTCAAATGCATTTTTTCTATGTTGTGAAACTGCTATTTTTCTCCTTTTTTTCTGATGGTTTTCACTGAAAACAGTAACATACTTCTCTTTTTGTTTTATTTTCTGTTGAAGTATCTCTCTAATAATACAGCAGCAATGAGGGAGAATTTTTCTCTGGGATGCAAAATCTGTATATGACTCACGTATATGGGTAGCATTAGACTGATGATTACAGAAGACCCGTTTTCTGTAAAAAATGCCTTGAACTAAGCATGAAACTTGATTCTGATGTTGAATATACACTGGTTTTGTTTACTCATTCCTTTCAGAATGGCAGATTTTTTTCTGGCTTACATCATTTAAAATATAAAATACAGTGTTAGATTATTAGATGACAGCTGTCTTAAAATTCTATTCAGGATTTTATTTTTTTTTCACATATGTACTTCATTTATTCTTGGTGTCTCAGTTAAGTATGAACTTGTTCTGGCATTGTGACTGGGAATCAATTCTGTGTGTCCCAGGTTTTGATGCATTCCCAATGTCAGGAGAAGCAGGAGCCTAGAAAACTGTGCTCCCTTCTTTCTCTGTGGCTTTAGCTCTGCTGTCTTTGTCCTGACATACTGAAAAATAGGGTGAAATGAAGCACAAGGGGAAGAGCAAAACCAGGAAATCACAGTTGTAAAGTATATATTCAGAAGAATTTTAACCCTGCGCCTATACTTTATTTCAAAAGTTGATAGATGTATTTGCATGATCATATTTTTTTTCCTTAGCGTTGCTCTTTCTGTAATTTCTTGCGAAGTCTTCATTTGTCATGGTATCCATTCTTAAGCAGTCAGGCNTGTTTGTGAAGGGAGTTTGAGGAGCAGGTAAAGTGAACTCTTGCAGCTTAGAAGTTGCTCCTCTTACACTTTGTACTTTGCTCTTCTCTTGACACTCCATTTCTCTGATTTGAGGAACCTATCCATCAGCAATTGTGAGCTTTCAGTTTCCAGACGTTTAGTCAACTAATGTATTTTAAGACCAACATACACTCATAATACTGAATAGCTTTCTGGTTTTACAAATGCTGGCAAAATGACTTCATGCTGGTTAGTAGCTTGAAAACTGCATCAGCCAATAATGAATATTAGAGTACTGTAGATAAGAATTATAAAAACCAAAGTGAAGGTACAAGGAATAAAAATGGCCTTTTAAGTTACCCAATAAACTCTTTTACTGTTGCCATTTACAACAGAGAAATATTTCCTGACTGCCCAGCACTAAAGTAGTAAAAGAGGCAGGTGCTGATTCTTCTACTAAATTTTTGATTTGACAGAAAAGCCAGGTTTTCCAGCCTACCAATTGCTTGAATTGTTGCTAATTGAGTTTTAAATGTTGCACTGTTTCCTGCTGTAATGATTATTTATATCTTTCTAGTTAATGAGCTTAGATCATTAGAGTGTCCATGTTCAGGGGCTGCCTTGAAAAGCACAACAGTGCTGCAGTCCACTGAAAAACTATCTTAAATAATTGTTCTTTACCCTTTTACTTTAAAAGGGACTTCACAGAATACTGTTCTTGTAGGTGGCAAATAAAAACCTCTGTTAAAGACATAACATCAATATAGAAAATATTTTGTCTAGTCAGGTGTGAACTAATCCCACAAATCATTATTACAAGTGATCTACAGAGGACATNTGCAGTCCACTGAAAAACTATCTTAAATAATTGTTCTTTACCCTTTTACTTAAAAGGGAACTTCACAGTATACTGTTCTTGTAGGTGGCAAAAAACCTCTGTTAAAGACATAACATCAATATAGAAAATATTTTGTCTAGTCAGGTGTGAACTAATCCCACAAATCATTATTACAAGTGATCTACAGAGGACATGGTTAGTCCTGTTCTTAATGACTCTTATCTTGTAATGCCTTTTCCGTGATGTGAGACTCTCTTGACATGTCACAACATCATCCTCTGTGCCTGAAAGGACAGTATAATTAAAGCAAAGCAAGAAAGACAATGATATTTACTAACTTTGAGTACCAAAACCACAAAGAAAACAAGCAGTAAGTGTTTATTTAGGTTTTTTTTTCTCTTTTGCAAGCATTTCTGGAGGTGTTTTTTCTGAAATGAGACAGTAGTCTGTAAATGAGATCTATGTGACTCAGTTTGTAAATAGATATAGATTTTATTGTGAAAGGACTGCTAGAGTGCTAATAAGTTTCTTGGATATAAATTGCCCACAAATTTATTTAAATTGCAAAAATTATCTTCATTAGTTGAATTTTATATAAGATTTGTATTCAGTTCTATACAATAAGCCTGCCAGGAACAATTCTGAGACAAGGATTACAGGGTTAAGAATCATTAATTCTTAATCCTTAAGACAAATTCTTAATCCTTAAAACAAGGATTAAGAATCATTGCTCCAATGCAAATCACTTCTGAACCTTATAGTTATCCATGCTACTATTGATAGCTTGCTAAGAATGTGCAATTTAAATAGAATTAAATAGATTTTTTGTGATGGTAGTGGTGGTGTTTGTTGTTGGGTTTTTTTATTTGTTTGTTTTGTTGGTTTGGGATTTTTTAGCAGAGATATGAATACCTTTAGTAGAACTTTGTTGTAACAACTTTAAAAGGAAAAAAAGGAGAAAACTGCTTTCTGGACTTGGAGGATTTCTGTCTGGTGCAGAAGCCTTGCTAGACTGCAGAAGTCTGATGCGGCTTTGTTCTTGCAATTCCCTTATTGCTGCTGTTTGTAAGAGTAGATCAATGAGAGGGGCTCAAGGAAAGTCCTGAGCCCTTTCCTGCAGAAGCTCAGGACTGGAAATTGTTCTTTGCTCAGCTTGGAAGGGACTGCTCAGACACTTCCAGAATTGGAGGAGGATCTTCTAGACCTTGCCCAGATCCCGGGATCCCTTGTAGCTGCGCACTTGGTCAGTCCTTGGTGGAAGAGATGACCATAATGTTGGCCATGGCAAGTTTCTAATCCTCGACCCTCTAAGAGAGATTGCCAAAACATTTCCAGAGTTTGAGGTCTTTTCTATGCAGTCCAGTTTCACTAAGCCTTTAATCAAAGCTGTAAAGGTATTTGGAATTAACAAAGATAACTTTTTTCATGTATTTAATTCTTAAAATAGTCTTTTAGACTTTTGTAATTCTTAAACAAAGGACTAACTAAAGGTCTGTTCTTTGGTGGAAAACCTCAAGTATTTCCTAGCTGTACATGCCTTCTTTTGAGATAAGAGAATTATTTGTTGGGGATTTTAAAATTCTTTTATTTTTTTTAGAATTGTCTGTTGTCTGAGACAGCATGAAAAAGGAGAAAGATGAGTTGAAAGCCTGTTCTTTTCCACTTGCACTATTTTATAGCACATTCGTCAACTCTACTTCCTGTGATGCATAGATATCCCTGCTTTGCTTGATCACCAAAAAGACACATACACAATTATTTTCTTTTGTGGGTGATGATCTTCTAAAACCTGATTGCCTTACTTGTGTGTTTTCTAAAGATAAGGTCATATCTGCACTGGCTCATTTTTTTTTGTCACAGTGATATGTCTTCCTTTTTTTATAAGAAGCCCCTGCTGTTGATTTTGCCTTTTTTTTTTTTTTTTCTTTTGGTCACATGCTTTTCAGCTTTCTAGCAGTCTATTTATAGTAGACAGATTGTTGAAGGTCTTTATTGAATTTTCTCTACCAAGTTCAGTAGTAAATATTTCAATTTGGAATATAGATACACAAGAATATCATATGAAATTTTCAATGAAAATATAGGTTATAAAACTTCTGGAGTACAGCAAAACTTTTGGATGCAATAAATACAGGTCTATGATCCAGGAGGGGCATTTTTTTATTACTTAGCCAGATACAAGATGCTAAAAAAGAGACTGCCAAGAAATTTCTGCAGTTTCAGTGAAGCACAGGCAAGGTCTAACAAACATATGAATACATCAGAATTTTACTATTTTTATGTGCCTGAAAGGTTTCTGTCTTTAGGTCACTTCAAATAACCACGTTACTGCAGTCCAGAAGACAAGCAAGCAGCCTGGAAAGTCCGTGAAGTGCAAATAGCATTTTTTTTTCCTTAGTACACGTTTTTCACTTGACAGTAACAAATCCACAAGAGAACTGTTTCTCTGAAATTGCTTTGACCAATCAGTTGTACTAACCATTACAAGGGAGAAGCAGCAGCAACAATCTGTGCTTCATAAAGGAATATATAAAGAGGGCAAAAGATTTTGTTTCATTAAATCAAGGCAGTATGTTCTTGGGAATAAAGCCTCTTGGCTGTTTGCAGGCAAGGAATAGAATAGTTAGAAATATGCATTAAAAAATAATGTATATGCTATCAGTGTAGAAGATATCCGGTTAGCTATTCTTCTGTAAAAAAGACAGTTAGTTAAGCTACTAAAGGCAATTAGACATTAATCAAGAAATGAATGATTATGAAATCTGACTGGATCCACTCCTTGTAGCAAAGGTCTATTGAACTGGAGTAATGATTTCTTTCAAGGTGCTGGAGTACAAACTTTCTGTCTGACAATACGTGGATGGTAGTAAGCAACAGTGTAAAATTTAAGCATCTCTAAGTATCAATGGACCCATACAGCCTTATAAATCCAGGGTAGACATGATTACTTAAGAACACAATGGAGTCCTGTGTGTTGGCTGTTTTTCACACCAATGACAGCAATTTCGTTGCAAGAAGTAACAAGTAACAGTGCTGGGTTTACTGCATTTGCCTTGACTGTGTGGGGAAGTTGACTCTTCCTTTGGCATTTGGGTTTTGAGGGTTTTTTTGGCAATACTAACTTTTGTGTTAGTGAATGTTCATCTTCCCATGATGTTTCACTGTTTTGGTTGATGATTTCATTTTTCTAGTGAAGGACTCTGGTCAGAGAGACTTCTAGAGTTGCCTTGATAAGGGCCTGTGGTTTTGAGCACTTCCTTGGGTTTTTCCTTGTCTCTGCCTTGTTGAACAGAAGCATGTACTGCAGAGGTCAGCTTGTCATCAGCCCACGTGGGATGGAACCTCACAGCCTGTAAGAGGTGGTGAAAAGTGGCATTTCTCTCTGAAATTTAGTGGTTATGAGAAATCACAAATACCACATGGATTAGTAACAGGCTTGGTGAAGAATTTCAAGTAAAAAAGATACTCTGTAACTATGAGCATTTCCAACTGATGGCTTTTATCAAATCATTTTTTGCCATTAATGTTTTCATGGTCCTTGTTTCCTACAGTTGTGAGCTGAATTTAAAGCTGCAGGAACTGCATGTTAAAGAGAGATGAGGAAGATATATGCATTTTTTTTAATATCATGAAAAGGATTTTTTCTTTTTCCAGGACAAAAGTAAACTAATCCAAGGCTGGTTTAGGGGTTAGTATTGTGGTATATTATAGTTGGAAAGAACATTTTCTGTGGTGGTTTAAACTGATAATGTATTTGATCTTTGCCGAAAGCGGACAATGTTCTTTCTGAAAAGTGAGTCATTCTAGGGAGCAAGAGAGTTAGAGAGGGAAGTTCTTCTGAGATTAGGGTTTAACTTCTTCAGTCCCTGCATGAACAGTGTTGTATTTTAAAAAAATCACCATTACCCAGCTTGCATGGAATAGGAACAGGGAAATGCTCATCTCTTACTGCCCCATTCAAAAATTATTTTGCTGTGTGCTCTGATGGGATTGTGTTACATGTAATTTGTATTATCAATTTGACTAGGCTGATTCAAGCAGCAGAGCCCTTTATCCTGCAAGTGCAAAGTGTATGGTGCAGAGATCCTTGGATGGAGATACTGAATTCATATACACTTAATTCATTTATCAAATGCCAGTGACATCTTGTTTGACTGATAGGCAGCATATTAAACACTTATCTCCCCTCGGAATGTCTGAGCTGTAATAATTAAAAATGTATTTACTAAAGAGATTAAATCTGAGATTACTGGTAGACTACAGACCAGAAGAGTGCCATAAATGCCAATTCAGTGTAACAGAATTTTTCTTCCGTTTTTTTCACCTGATAGTCTCTTTGCAAGTTGGTGGCCTTTTCTTCTTACCTCTGTTTCTGAATAGCAGTACTCTCTTACCTCCCAGAACAACTAACTGCATCTGATGGAGTTGGTGGCTGGCTGCTGAAATAACTCTTCTTTCCTGTCACTCCCTTCCTCTGACTTTTTACGGTTTTTCTCTCTTCAGCCAGATATTAGGAAAACAATTCTTAATAGTGTGAGGGACTGCTTAGTTTGCTTGAGGAGCATAGTGCAAGAGCTAGCCCAACTCTGCCTGACTGCCACCTCTGGTGCTGCACTGAGTCCTTTGTAACTTGCTTGCAGTCACCATGTGCCTAATAACAAGGTTCTAGAAAGAAACATAATAAAGGCTATTCCGTTCATCAACATGACTTCTTTGTGTTTATTTTCATAATCATTATTAAGTGATAGCAGTTTCTTTCTGTGACTAGGTATTCTTAAAGGTGCCTTTTAACCTAAACCATTCTGAGTCATGTTGATTTAGGATCAGCATATGGATTTAACTACCTGCTCAAGATCATGTTTAGGTTTATGTTTTCATCAAGAGGAAATCATTGTGGTCAATTCCTCCTTGCACTGGCTCTCCTAACTAATTATCATGTGAGCTTTTACCAGGACAAAAAATTACTTTGGAGAGCTTTCTCTTGAAAGCACTTTCCTCAAAGGTTAAGCATTTTTCACCAGAATTAGATTTGCATAAGACTTTGGTTATGTAATTTAGACTCTGTAATTTCAAAAAGCCATTTTCTGTATCTTAAACTAGAATTGGGGAAACTTGCACATCGCTTGCTTTCCTTTACATTATACCCATATACTATCACATGGACACCCACTGTACAGAAAGACTGGATTAAAGTAATGGCTCAAGCCTAAGATGGGTGCAAAAAGGGAGATTAAAAACTCAGTAGGTCTTCACTGCTGATTCTTTTAATTCATGGCTCTGAATATAGCTCAAATGCTGCACTTCACTGAATTTCTTTAAGCTAATTGTGCTGGCTCTTCCAACTCAGGATGCATACAAGTACCCATGTTTATACTGATGGTTGCTAATTAAGAGCACAGGAATTTGGGAAATATTATTTTTATTTTCCCTTCCGTTTCTGAGAACTACAGAGTGCTGCAGATCCAAAGGTAACAAATGCATTTTTTTGTGGTGAGCAAATGTTTGTTTTCCACTGATAAGACAAATCGTTGCACTGAAGGAAGTAGGATGCACTTTGTAATAGTGTTGCTTTTGATTATTAATAAAACACTTAGTAGGAGTGGGATAAAGCATAAAGTAGGGTTGTGATGGCACAGAATGAGAAAACTGACAGCAAATGTTATCCCCAGGTAAAAATGGAAAACCTGTATTACCAGCAACATGAAGTTTTTGTGGTTGGATTTTTACATACTAAGCATTCATGTACTGAAGCTTGACATGCTAATACTGCTAACTGTAAATCTTGTACTTTGTTGGGTGCTTGGAAGGTAAATGGATTACAGTCTGTGATGGTAATACTGCTCTAAAATTCTGCAGTAAGAGGAGCAAACAAGGATACTATCCATCAAGCCCCTGTAAATAACTGAGGCTTTCTTTGGGCTTTATGTAACTATCACTGTATTCATGTAATACTAGTGCCTGTGTTTTAACTTTACTGGGGTTGGGATTTGTGCTGCTGAGTGAAATACTGACTGTAGAGAAACCTGTTCCTAAGAGGTGAATTAAACATCAGCAAAAAAAAATTATCCTGTTATTTGAGCTTTTCCTCTTCAAACATCCTTTTCTCATTTTGCCTTACTTCACCTTCCCTAACTTTCATTTGGAGCATTGTGTTTAAAGCCAGGCTGTGCTTGCTGCTTCTGCAGGATCTTCCTTCCTCCTTGAAAGGGCAGTGTGCTTCTGGTGTATTGAACTGGATGCAGCAATATAAGGATGCATTGCTCCCTCTCAGGCTGTCCCTGCCTTCCTGCTGACTAAACCTGTGACCTTATAAACTGTTAAAATTCCTTGGGTCTTTGTTTTTTACATCTGTAAAACTGAGGATAAGAGAATTTTCCTATGGTTATAAATAACCTTGATCTCAGGATATGAGCTGGAAATCCTGACACAAACACCGAGGAAGCACTTTGCTCATAAGTAATCCTTCCAATGGGGTTATTTGTGGAATATGCATTGCTCCCCGATGCTAAGGGTGCATTAACAGGAGATAATGACAGTATACTTGTTTTTACATTTGCTAAGGAGGATGCTCAGGGGCCGTGCTGACCTTGGGAGGGTGGCAGGGGAAGAGCTGGTTGTTTCTTTGATGGGTATGGGCATCAGTGCTGTTTTACTCCTGTCACGATTTGTTTCTCCCTCTGTGACCTAATTCAGCATCTTCTGGTATATGTGATGAAAGCACCTTCCTCTGTTCCACTTGGAGAAAAAGATCTGTAAAATATTCACTAGATCACCATCCCCTTTCTACTACTTCTCTGCTATGTGGCTTTGACCTGGAATTGAAAACTGTCATTTGGCACCTCACTACTGTGAAACCAACTTACTCTTCTGAAAAATTCAGCTGGAGTAGGGGCATGAAGAGAAGGGATTTTTCTCTGCCGGTGTTGGTTTTACAACATATGGTAGAGCCTGTTTCCTGAGACTTGTTTCTGGTATTTCCTTTATACATAAAAGGAGTCCTCTGCCAGCTAGGCTTATGTACCTGGTTTTTATTTTGTTTTGGGATACTGCAAATAATATTGTGACATGAAAATTGATATTGTAGAGCTATTTTTAAAATCTTTGTGCTGAAGATATTTTTCTAGGCTTAACATTTTGAAGGGCTTGTGCCACATGGGTTTGGGGGTTTTTGCTTCCTCCTTCACCAGAGAATATTAATGACTTGTCCTGAAGGTCTTTTCTGATGTGATATTTTCCCGTCTCTACTCTTTTTCACTCTGCTTCTTCAAATCAAGTGTCATTAATTTGTTCTAGCCTTCGGGGCGTGGTGGGAGAAAAGTAACTCCTGTTAGAAGAAGTGAGCATGGGTGATCTTTACAGACACTGGAATTGCAAGTGTTGGCAGAGCAGAACACAGTATAGTGTCCTCATGTGTTGCACAGAAAACAGATTTTCCCAAGATGCTCTTTGCCTTATTTTTTTCCTCTATGCAAAGAAGGAAAGTTGTCAGTCAAATAACATTGGCAAATGTGGTCTTGATGCTTCATTTGTGGTTTCCTCTGCTGTACCTGAATGGTTAATGGTTTCTGGATTTATCTTTGGTGAACCAGGCCTCTTAATGAAAATATGTAATTGAAGTTTTTTTTAATGCCGGTTCACTCTGGTAGTATAAACTCATCAATTTGCATGCAGTGATTGAAGGGAAAAGATAGATGAAAGCCTATTATAATCACGTTAGATAACCACATATGAATATGAATGAGATCATGCTTCTTTTGGAAATAGAGCTGTGTTGTTCAATAGACTTAGTATAACAAACATTTATATTAAATCCCATTATGTTGAGTCTCATAGTTGTTTTCTTAGGACAAGTTACTTAGTGAGCTGTCTACATGATTCTGACCTTAATGTCAGTAAGTAATGAAGTCTGCAAGTTCTTTAAATAGCTCACAGACAGGAACAGTACTGTATGGCAATATAAGTAACTTAACCACAAACTTTCTGTCTTGAGC
>VZTR01005367.1:39503-60835 GCA_013400775.1 Chaetops frenatus | reverse complement strand
TTGCACAGCTGGGCCGGTTTGTGCAAGGGAGGATCGGTGTTTAGAATTTCTGATCAGAGGTTTACACTACGCACCCATGACGCTCCCCGTCATGGAGGGAGTTTTGTGTAAGCCTACCTTCTGTGAGCTGTGCTCTCTCCCCACCCCAAACTCAGCCAGGGGTGCTTCTCCCAGTGCAGCTGGTGGCTTTGGCCTTTTGTGGATGCATACCTTTCCCTCAGGGTGAGATGACTGAACAATGGGTTTCCCATTATCTAATCTCAGCAGTTTGACTTTCAGTCCAAAGTCCCAGTCAGGTATCTTCGGGGAGGCTTCTTTGGTTGTAGCTTCTATATGCAGTTTTTATTAAAAATGAGCAACACTTTATATCAGTGTTTGAGACATGAACAATTTCAGTCTCTGACAGTCTTGAACAATCCCCAAATACTCTTCCCTTGCATCCCATAAAGATTTCTGTATACCTAGACAGTCACCCCACTCAGTCCAAAAGGTGCTCCAGCACAGACTCATTGTGATGAGTCTACATGTGACGCCCATCACAATGAATCAATGCTGGGGCATAGGACACAGAAAGGGAGGCAGAAAAAGTGATAAAAAGGGTGTCTGTGGGAAGGGGTCTGAGTGCCAGCAAGAGGTGTGGGACCATAGGCTGGTGGGTACATGTGCCTGGATGGAGTGGAGAGACCAGAGAGACTATTCTTGGATTGAATAGTTTCTGAATGGCTAGCCTGGATTTTTCATTTTTTTTTCAGTCTGGGACATGGTTGTATCATTCATTACAGTTTTAGGACATGTTTCCCATTAGTGAACACTTTGCCCAAAGGGTAAAGAGCAGGTGGTCACAGGAAATCTCAGGTTGCAAGCAAAGCCTAGAATATTTGAGGGAGATACTAACTAAATTGAAGAGTGAAATGTTTGGGATTCTTCCTGAAAGTGAACAATTGACCAGCAATGAGATGAAAGAAGAAAAAAATTCTGGTGGCACTCTTTTACGTGTTCAATAATTTTGTACAGCTAGAGCTGTATCAGATTTTAGCAGAATTAATCCCTAGATCATCAAGATCCCTTCAGGTTACATATTACAAGGGGAACTTTCAAAAGCAAGTTCCTGCAGTTACTAATGTCAGCACATAACTTTTCTTCAATAGCTTAGTGCTACTTTTCAGCTCATTGAACAGACAGTTGTAAAATTTCTGTTTATGTAAACAATACTTACCCAGTTAACAGTCTGCTCATAGTAATAACAACTTGCCCAAATTCTACGTTTTCCAACTCCATGGGAAGAAATCTAGTGAAATAATTCTGATTAGGTAATTCAGTCTTTTGCTAGTACATGCAAAGTATGCATTAAGTAGTCAACATTAAGAGAAGACATCAGGATAACCCCTGAAAATGCCTTTTTTGTTTTTTTGTTTTGTTTTGTTTTGTTTTGTTTTGTTTTTTGTTTGCATTGCACTTTCACATAATTAGCATTATACATAGTTATAAGAACAGAATAATGTTTTCTGTAACTTGTCTTTACTTTGGTTGGATGTAATATTTGTTTGGAATGTAAATTTTTTCATGATTTTTCTGCATATGAAACAGAAATATTTATAGTGTGTAGATGACCTAATGGTTAGACATGGAATCCTCTGAGATCATGGATTTAATTTCTGAATTCTGCAGATTAATCACATTAGAGCATTTGCTTGATTCCCTTCATGTGATGGAAATTTATTAATATTTACCAGTGTTGGTGTGCAGCAAAAATACTTAATTTTTATATATTACTTTGAGATAGTTTCATGGTGTGCACTGTTTAGTAAGAGCTTTGGTTTTTACAAGAGACAGATTACTTTTTATTGTATTTGTGAAATCTGTTCCAACAGTTTGAGATTTGTAGTGGTCCACCTAAAAGGACATAAGTACTGATATAGCTGTAGATTTTTATGTGCATGTATTTGCAAATGATTATGAATTTCATAAATGTTACTTTAATTAGCAACAGATGTTTCACCTGTGCTGGTGCTCTTAACAGAGACTTTCATCTAATGTTCTCTAGAAACAGCAGACTGCAGAGAACTGATTAATCAAGTTTCAGATCAAGTTCCTAGACATTATCATTTAATATTTCTTTATAATCTAAATTACTACAAGTAATTAAAAAATTTGGAGTATGTAATAAAGTGACTTTTCACTCTTATTTTCACCCTTTCCTCCAGGAAAACCATTCAGCATCAAGTTAAAGAAAGAATGGTATGTGAAATAAATAGTAAATCAGACTATGAAAGTTTAGGACAAGTTCATCTCTCTAAGATATAGTGCTTGATTAATCACTGAGTTTAAAAACACTTTAGCAATCTTAACTAAATACCATTCCTGTTCTATGCATGAAAATACTGCTGGTCCTCTGTGCAAAGGACAGTCTAAAATCTAGAAACTCTAAAGGAATTACACAAATCATAATGCATCTAAGTACTTGAAAAAATATGCCAAGATAAAATGCTTTGTTTTCCATATTAAACCAATTAAAAAAGAAGAGACAAGGAGATAAAGAAATTAATTAAGGATTTATTGAAGAAATTAATTTATATTCACTGTATGAGTTCATAGTAATATTGCTTATTATTAACAGAAAAAATATTAAGTTTGAAAATAATTCTAAGCAACAGAAAAGAACATTTTACTATACCAGGACCTCTTAATTATTTATGTAAATGAAACATCTTGCTAAAAAAATTCACAGGACATGAAAGAGTTGATGCAAGACACATGGAAAAATGACCTGTCATTTTTTTCAGCAAGCTAATAATTTTAATAATTACAAAATAGCATTAACAAAAAGTTTATTGGTGCTGGTTCCTTTTTTGATCATTCTGCCAAAAAATTGAAAGGTAATAAATTCTCTGTATCTACCAGGAAAAAATAAAAAAAAAGACAGGAAGCCATAAGCTAAAATGTCAACTGATCCTGACTTGGGACAGAACGCTTTGACTGAATAATCCTATGAGGTTCCTCCCAGTCATATTTCATATGAGCACATAATTAGAAATTGGCAAATGTTTTGAAAAATGCTTAGCTGAAGCAAACAGAGCAGTCACGTATCTTCCATTGTGTGTCCCTGGAGCTGCATGCATTTGTGATAGTTCTGTGACACAGAACAGTCTTGCACCTGCCCAGCTTTTTTTCTCTTACTGATGTCAAAGTGCATTATAAAGAGAGCCAAATACATTGTCCTGATTTCTCAGACTGTGTGACAGAGTCAGTTAAAGGTTAATAGAGTTCTCCTAGGTCTGGCAGGAAGTTAGTAGCATGGGAATATAACCAAATTTTGATGATTCCCAGTTTAAACACAAGCATATCATATCTAGCGGTGTTCACAGTACTTTGACAAGTTGCAGGTACCTCATGCATATAGTTAGGAAAAAAGGGAAAAAGGTGACTGGTATATTGGTATGGCATCCTGAGATATTTAAGTTCTCCCAATCAAAGGATGGTTTAGGCTGGACCTTAAAAATCACCTCCTTCCAGATTTATCCATTTTTCCAATGTTTTTGTAGCTACGCTGAATGTCTCAAAAAGGAATAAAGATCACACCAGTTTCCCCCAGTAATTTTTTTTTTCCATTCTATTGTGCCACAGAAAGAAAGAGATGGAGAATTCCCCATACTTAAACACAATATTCTTGGGTGTTTATGTGTTGTGATTTTTTATTACTATGTTATTTCCATGCAGCATAACTAAACCCATCTTTTACTGTAATTTCTTTAGTTAAGTGGTACAAGTGTAGGGAAAACTTTCACAGCAGCTGTTCCCCTCCATAAAGCAAGATTCACATCTTAAAGCTTTTCTTTCTCAGACTAAATAGGAAGAGCATGTGAGGCATTTCTCTGATCATAGTTGTATATTTATAGATGCATTTTGATGGTATGTTTATGCCACAATATATATACTCACATATTTGAAGAACATCCTAAAAAAAAAAGGAGAAAAACAAAGACAATTCATTATTTTTAGAAGTATTAACATACTGTCATGACTAGAAATTCTAGTGATTTTAGTGTCATAAAAATTATGATGTGCTTTACATCTTTGAACCTCCATAATTTCAAAGTCTGTGCAATACAAAAGCTGAATACATTCAAAGTTATGTTTGGCAGGCTGCACACCCTGCTGGTGTAGGTGTAGCCTCTGTGGGCCAAAGCCCCTGATTCCATTTTGTCCCTCACAATGAATATCTCTAAAAGTATGTCTGAGGCATATTGGAGATTACTTAGATTCTAACTCCTGGTTCTTCTGCTGAAATGGAAAAAAAAAAAGCGATTTCTAAATAATGTTAAATTTACATTATTTTGGAGGCATGAATGGCTTTTACTCTTTTAATAAAGGCTGAGAATCTGATGGTATGTTTATACATGCAAATAAGCATTTGGGAAACTAAGAAGATTACAAGACCAACAGGACTTTCCTAAGAATTACAACTTTTGAAATTTGAACCTCAGGATGACAGCCTAGATTCCTTACCAACATCCATGCTTGGCATGTGCTGGCAGAGTTTGATTTTATTGGAATTTATAATATAAAAATTTTCACAGACTGTTTTGCTTTGTACAGGAAAGAACAAATGTAAGATAATACAAGTAGGAAATGGACCACAAACCCTTCATTTGAGAGAAGGAAAAATGCCAATCAGGTAGGTAGACTTCAGTCAACAACAACCACAAAACTGTAGTAAACAAGCTGTGGGATCTGACAGATGGTACAAAAGATTTTGTATCCCCTGGCACGAAATACTTTTTTCCTTCTTGAATTAATTGTAATGCTTTTATTTCTGTGGGGGAAACCTAATCGTAACACAAAATATCCAGTTCCTGGAATAATAATTTTGGATGTAAAAGGTTCAAATTCATTTTCCTTGTCCACATTAAGCAAAAAAAGAATTTAGCTGTTCCCTTCTGTTTCCCTGTACTTCATCAGACTACTGCTGAATTCTCAGTACTTTGTCAGACTACTGGCTATTTTAACCCTCCTAATCTAGTTTTGTTCAGAAATTCTATCTGCAACTCTAAAATATAACTTTCCCTAATTCCATTTCTGTTGAAATTAATACATTGTGTTTCAATACTATAATCACACTTCTGTGAAGAAACGTTTATGATTGACTCAGGTTAAACATTTATCTCAAAATGCTTATTTCAATATATTTCTCTCTTGCTCACCTTCTTTTTTTTAGTCATACATTCTGATTTTTAGTTATACAAAAAAGAATTGACAAATATTAGAAGTACAGATGGATGAATAGCATGAAAGTAGAGTTAAGACTCTTATGCTGAAAACACAAAAAGTTAATGGCTTGGAACAGTCACAAAACAGTGTCAAAAATCTTCAAAAATTTAAGAGGATAATCAAATAATTACGATAATCTGTGTTAAGAAGAGACTTGACAATGGCTGTTATGATACAAAGAGCATCACAAAATTACATGCTGTCTGTATATGTATTTGCTTTTATATGTGTGCTTATGTGCATATTATGAAAAAATAATATTACTTTTGAGACAAGAGCTGTTAAATTAAGGAAATATTGAATTAAACCACGGCCAGTGTTTCAATTTATTTTTCAAGAGGACTTGTGCCGAGTGGCACACGATACAGTTTGAAGGTCATAACTGTAGTGATATGTCAGTGAAAAAATCATGTTGCATTTACTTTTCCCTTCTAATAGTGCTTCTAACAGCCAATGCTGTTGCAAAGTAATATTTATGGTGTCAAAGTCTGTCTCTTCTATTCTTTCATTCATTATTGCCGCTCACTGTCATTACTTTCTTTTTTCCTCCAGCAGCACTAACCCTGTCTCTGTCTGTAAAAGCACAGACTCCTTTAGCTTGTAGACAATAATGAGTAGTTTCAGTGCACCCTTAGAGTTTAGATTATTATCTAGCACATTTTTCCCATTCCTCTGCTTTAATTTTTAGGGTATTTGAGTGCATTTTTCTCTGACATTTTACTTCCAATGCAACAGCTTCCCCCACTATAGACCTCCTTCCCGAATATATCAATGTAGCTTTTTCTGAAAAAAACACTTTTTAAGAAATTTCAGCAAATCTAGGTTGCCAAGTCCAGATGATTGATCACTTAAAGCCTGAAACTGCATCAGTGCTGTTTCCTCAACACTTTTTCACGTTTCTTATAATTTCTAACCACTCAAGAAAGAGTATATCATTTCTTTCCAGAATTACTCTCAATTTTTCTGATCTCACATAATAACTTTGTCCCATAGGCCCTTACCTTGTTTATGCACTCCTGGCATCTTACTCATCGATTTCACCTTTTCAATTTCACTGTTTTACTGCTCTGAACTTCTTCCTTTTTTGCCACAAAACACTGAATAATTTTCTACTTTTTAAACCTTATCTTCAACCTTACCTCCTCTGAGATTTTGTTGTGTCTTATCTGTTGAACTGTTTCATTAATATTGTCTATTTTTTTCTTTTCCCTAATTTTGTTTTCTTTTTCGCTGTGACTGGAAGCATCTAACACAACTGGTTAAAACTGTGCCATCTACCACAGCAGCAAATATTGGGCAAGTTTCTCACATAGCTATATCGGCATACATTTTGAATAGAGACTAAATCTCCCCCAATTTGTTCAGTATTCTGAGACACATTCTTTTCTGTCACAACAAATTTGTGCATTTCTTCATGATGATCCTTCAAGATACTTCAATGTATTTTCCTTGGTGTCAAAAATTCACTTGTCAGTATGGATATTTTTCATCAGGTGTGTACATTTCACTTTGAAAAGCATGTCAAAGCTTGTGAACTTTATTTTTGGATCATGAGCATTGTCTTTTGCTGTGGCTAAAGTTTATTTAGCGATGCCAGCAGGAAATCAAACAAATAAAATGAGAAAAATATCCAGTCATGTTCAAATCACTGTACGTGACAATTAATTCTCACCGTGTTCACTTTTCCTTTGAATTTAATTTCTGTGGATGGTTACGGCTAAGAATTATGACTTAAATTTCATGTGTTAGATATTCAACAGCAAGATTATACATATAAATTTATCAAATTTGAAATAATGAATAAACACTGACTGAAAACACCTTGTCAGTCTTGGGTCATTTAAAGGCTAATAGCTGCCTGGAGCCACTGTTACAGCTAGATGTCAAAACAGAACAGTGGTACTATAATGTCACCCTCTTCTCTGGTTAGCCACCACTACATGTGCAAACATGTGAAATATTATGCTAATTGAAGATTAGATGTGCTTATTTCCTTCTTAGGGCAATTCACCTCTTACTACATCCAGAGATCTGCCCTTACTTGCTTCTACTCTTTATCTCAATTTAAATTTTTTTACTAAAAATCTATGCCTTTCCTTACAAAAACCGACTCAATATAATTACTATTTATAAAGTTTTCTTTTTTGATTTTTATTTTTTTCTCCCACTAGCTACCTTTTTTTTCAAAAATTCAACTTTTAAAAAAACTTTGTTTTTTGGTACCTTCATGCTCCTTGAACTTTATTTCCTCAGTGCTATCCAATTTAAAAGTAGATACTTTACTTCTGAGCTTATGATGTACCTACTGAGATAAAAATAATCCCACTCTAGACCTATGAATAAACATTTAGCCAATTTTGTCTACTTATCTTTTGCACTCTGTGAGAAAGATTGTGAAAAAAACCTAAATGACAGGTATATTAAGAAAATCATCATAAAAAATTAGTCTCCTCAAAGATTTATCCAAATGTTTTCTTTGCAGGGTGCTGTACTCAATTGAAACCTCACACAGATGAGGCAAGCAAAGCACCAGTGTCTTCAGCTGTGAAACAAAGCCCCAAAGCATTGCTTAGTTAGGATTCATTAAAGTGGTGCTAGCAGAGATTGATTCAGTGCAGCTGAAAATGTCTCTGGAGGCTGAAACTTTGCAGAATTTTTCCTGTACACTGGTTTGCATTATGATTCTCCTGGAGATCTTAAAATCCTAAGTTTGGGGAAACACATTGTCCAGCTGTTCAGAGCACTCAATTTTTTGGCCAGACAGATGTGTTTTCCTTTTTTCATCTTTGAATGATTTCTCTAGGATCCAGATGGGACAAGCAAGGGACACAGACATGGTTTAGCTTGTTCTGTAGCTTGCAGTATGAAAGACTCCTCAAAAATTGGAGCAGTCAATAGTATTTAATAATGTGTTTGTAACATTTAAATTCTCCCATTCATCTATTAAAAGGAATTCTATATATCCTTCAATGCTTTTGCCTCTGTGTAAGAAATGTGCTATGAGTTACATGCTGTTTCAGTTGCACACATTGCTTTATTTCATTATAGCACAGAGTATAAGAGTTTTTAATCACACTTATGCACAGTTTTATTCTCCCAAATTCCATCTTTCACGTGCATAAGAGAGAAAAGCATTTCCCACTTCCACAAGGGATAGGGAGAAATATTGTTCCTCCACCTATTCCAAGCCCAATAGTTCAAATGTCTTTCCATCAGAATTCAGGTATGTAATATTTTTTTTTCTAGTGGTCTGTAGTGCTACTTCCTATTTGTTTCAAGTTTTTCCAGTACTGCATATAAGGAATTTAGTATTTGAGCTTTTAAGCAGTAGTGGGTTGACGCTGCTGGATGTCAGGCACCCACCAAAGCTCCTATATCACTCCCCTTCACAAGTAGGCAGAAGAGAGGAAATACAACAAAAGTTGCCTGTGGTGACAAAGAGAATTTGCTCACTGAATACCATCAGGGCCAAAACATGAGTCTACCCCACAGGAAACAGTTCTCCACAAACTAGTCCAGTGTGAGTCACTCTTCCATGGGATGCAGCCCTTCAAGCACAGCCTGCTCCAGTGTGAGTTCCCCACAGGCTAATAGGTCCTACCAACAAAACTGCTCTAGCATGAGCTCCTCTCTCCATGGATCCACGGGTCCCTGCCAGGAGCCTGTTTCAGCACAGGCCTCCCACAATTTCACAGCCTCCTCTCAGGCATGGGGCTCCTCCCTAGGCCACAGGTGGGTCTCTGCATCCCTGTGGTCCTCCTATGGGCTGCAGGGGCACAGCTGCCTCACCATGGGCTGCACCACAGCCTGCAGAGGAATCTCAGCTCTGGCAGCTGGAGCACCTCCTGCCCCTCCTTCTATGCTGCTTTTGGTGTTTGCAGAGCTGTTCCTCTCACATATTTTCACCCAACTCTTTGTCTGCCATTAAATCTGTGCAAAACCTTTTTTCCTTCTAAAGCATGTTCTTACAGAGGTGTTAACACCATGTCTAATTGGCCCAGCCTTGGCCAGCAGCACATCTGTCCTGGAGCTGGCTGACATTGGCTCTGCTGGACAAGGAGGAAGCTTCTGGCAGCTTTTCACAGAAAGTCATTCCTGTAATTCATCCTGCTACCAAAGCCATGCAAACCCAATACATAATCCTGTTTTCCCATATATGAGTGCCCACACATAATTTTCTTTTAGAAAATAATTTCCATGTGATTTTTTTCTTTTTTTTTCTTTTTTTTTAAATTTTTTTTTATTTTATTTTTGTTCATTGAGGTTTTTGTATTGTTCTTCATTCTCTTCTCTCTTTTACACACTTAGTACTTTCATGTTATTTTTTCTTAATATTAAATGGGATCTTATTTCAGGGAAGCTTATGTATAATTATCTATTTTCTGTGTAAGGAGGGCATTAATTAAAAGTGGAAAAATAAAGCTTCTCAGTGAATAATTACGTGTATACTATGAGGTGGAAGTGGTTTGTGCTCCACAAGTGTGGTGATTTTATTGCCCACCCTTGGGTACCTACCAGAGTGAACAGAAGCCTCTCCATTCTTTTCTTACAATTATTTCGAGGAAAAGCAAGGGTGCATCACTAGGACTGACATAGCCCAATATAAGGTATGGCTAGCTTATATATGTGATTTTGAGACAAAAATAGAAGGTTTGGTTGGGGAATGCTGTGCCATGCACAAAGGAATTTTGGAAACAGGAGAATAGAATTTTCTGGTGTTCACTCAAATCACAGCATCTCATATACAGTTCCTCTAGCCAGTTTTCACCAATGGAAGCTGTTCCTATATTAGGCAATGTTAGATGAGTTTTATACTGGTAAATTGTTATGTTGTTTGTTAACCGTTTAAACAGCCTCCTTAAAGAGGCTGTGTAATGCTTTCAAGGCATAGTTCAGCTTCTCATGTTATCACAGTAATGATTCATCCAGTTTTCTAATATAAAACCAATTCTGGCTTGCAGCAGATTTCTACTGGATGAGGGGAAATTTAGGAGCCAGCAACTAAATGAGAGTGCTATTTCAAAGTTAGTATTCATGCTGCCTGACCTTGTGCCACTTCATGATTAGTAAGACAAATACATTATTGTTCCATGTGTCCTGCTCCCAAACTATATTGCATCAAGAAGACATAAGAGGTAATTTTTTAATTGCCTATTTTCTGGTATTTACTCTGTAGAATAGATCTGTTCAGTCTGTGGCCCTTTTTTGTTTTTCCTAATGTTGCTGTGGTTAGACAGCAAAGCACCACACAGCTGCTTCATCACTCCCCATCAGTGCAGTTTAGGAAGGAAGGAGAACTAATACAACAACATTCAATAAAAAACGTTTCATACTTGAAGGGAGTAATTTCCCTCTACTCTTTCTCTCTTTCATCCTGAGATCTTAGTGATCTCCATCCTTGATTAGATACATTTTTTAATTCTATGAGGTCTCACCTTCTTTCATAATTCCCTAAGTCAGCTCAAGACGAGTGTTTTGTAGATGTTCTCAGAGAAATCAATAATAAACATTTCCTTTATTTTTAAAAAAAAATAATTATCAGAAAAATTCAATTGAATTTTTCAAAAGTTAGTTGCACCAGTCAGTTCAAAACTTTTAGTATGTCATGAATCAATGAGAGCAACATCTGTTACTGTAACTGAAGCCAACTGGAGAAATATTAAGGTACTTAAAATTAGGGAATAATTTTGTAATCATGAGTAAAAAAAAAAAAAATTCTGTTCTCATAGAATTTCTATTACAAGTTCTTTTCTTCCCTTCCTCAGGTCCTCACCAGATATAATGAATCTTAAGGGTCCTAAGGCCTTAATGGGCTGTTTGTATTTTATTCAACATAAGACGGGTCTGTGAGGGAGTAAGAATTTCCACTAAGCCTTCCAAGTCTGGGGCTCCTGCCCCTCTAGACTTTATTTTCACTTAAAATTGACAGAAAAGGCAAGAGGCCAGATTTACTGCAACTCTATTCAGAGCAGATGGAAGCAGATGAAACTATAAACAGCAAAGTAGCTGAGCATAGAAGTTAACTAAAACACTAAGTGAAGCTGTTAAATCTGACACAGGGACGAAAGATACACTTCAAAAAACATTGTTGCTTAATTAAGCACTGACAGAAAGCAGAAGCTGATTTCATAGGACAATGAAAACCAAAATAGTTTTTTAAAAAAGTTTTAAAAAGATATTAAGAAATAATCAGTGTTAATTTAGAAAGCATCAGATTAGTTGGTCTAATGAGCCTTAGAAACTGCCAGTATAATGTGTTCTTGATTTCCATCATAAAAGAAAATGTGTAAATTTTGTCCTTGGTGAGTAAACTACTTTTGAACATGAAGAAATGGTTTCCTTTTAGGGCCCATAAACCTGCCTCTAATTTTGTCTGCATAAAACTATAAATCAAAAAAAGACCAATTATGAGGGGACATATTTTTGGAAGTATTTTCAATAATTACAGGATTGCAGAATCAGAGAATAGCTTGAGTTGGAAGCAGCCTTAAAGATCATCTAGTTCCAAACCCTCTGCCACGGGCAGGCACACTTTCCACTAGACCAGGTTGCTCAAAGCCCCATCCAAACTGGCCTTAAATACTTCTGGGGTAGGACAGTCACAGCTTCTCCGGGCAACCTGTGCCAGTGTCTCACCACGCTTGGATTAAAGCATTTTTTCATAGTATCTAATCTAAATCAACTCTCAGTTTAAGATCATTCCCCCTAGTCCTGCCATCACATGCCCTTGTGAAAAGTCCCTCTTCTTTCCTAAAGTCATCCTTTAGGTACTGGAAGGCTGCAATAAGGTCTTCCTGGAGCCCTCTCTTTTCCAGGCTGAACAACCTTGTCTCTCTCTAAAGGTTCTCCAGCCCTCTAATCATCTTTGTGGCCCTCCTGCAGACTCACTTCAGGTCCATACTCTTGAGAGCAGGGTAGAGGACCAGAATCACCTCCCTAATCCTGTTTGCCATGCTGCTTTTGACACATTTTTTTGCTTTCTGGTCTGCAAGTGTGCATTGCCCCCTCTTGTTGAGCTACTCATCAACCAATACCCCTAAATCCTTCTCCGCAGAGCTGCTCTCAATCCATTCTCTGCTCAGTCTGTACTTGTGTTTGTGATTTCCCCAACCCATCTGCAGGACCTTGCACTTGACTTTGTTGAACTTGATGGGGTTTGCAGGGAAGCCCTTCTCAAGGCTGTTCCCCTGGATAGCATCCTATTCCTCCAGCATGACTGCACCACAGAGCTTGGTGTCATCAGCAAGCTTGATGAGGGTACACTCGATCCCACTGTACATGTCATCAACAAAGATATTAAACGGCACCAATCCTAACACTGATCCCTGTGGAATATCACTCATCACTGCTCTCCACTTGGAGACTGAACCATTCACCACGATCCCCCAAGTACAACCATCCAACCAACCAATTCCTATCTGCTGAGAATTCCATCCAGGTCTCTCCAGTTTAGAGAAAATGATCTCCTGTGGGACAGTGCCAAATGCTTTGCACAAGTCCAGGTAGATGGTGGCACTCTTCCCTTATCTATTAAACACACAACCCCATCGTAGAAGGCCACCAAATTTGTCAGATACAATTTGGCCTTATTGAAACCATCTTGGCTGTCACCAACCACCTCCTTTTTTTAGACATACTTTAGCATCATTTCCAGGAGGATCTGCTCCATGATCTTGCTAGACACCAAGGTCAGACTGACTTTTAGTTTCCAGAGTTGTCATTTTTTTCTCTTTTTAAAAATGGGGTTTATGTTTCCCCTTTTTCAATCACTGTGAATTTCACCAGATATCCATGACCTCCCAAATACAATGAATTGTGACTGCCATTTATCCATCAGTCCCTCTGCACCAGTAGATGCATCTCATAAAATGTCATGTTTTTATGCATGTTCAGGTTCTTTAGGGGTTCTTGAGAATAATCTCTTCTAAACTCTTTCCCTTTGACCAGTAGAATTGATGAAAAAAACCCCTGTGCTCCAGAGATCCTTTTCTGCCTGTCCAAGTATGCTTTAATCCTTCTTGGTCCTCTTCAGGCTGCTCCTGTCTATCACTGGTGCCCACATGGAGCAAGAGTAGTAGGGAATAGTGGACTGTAAAAGGCTTGGTATTCTCTTGGTGACACCCTGATTTGAGCCCACAGCAAGCAGCTCACCCCTTTAGAGAGTGTGTCAGGCCCCTGGACACGTGCCTTCACCCCTCTCAGAAGGGAGCTGCCTACTGCTACCACCCATCACCTGCTGTGTGAGCTGCCAGCTCCCAGGAGGTCTCTGCACTCTCCTGAGGCTTGCCCATGCCAGGACCCACTCCAGTATGCTGAGATCCTCCACTTCAGTGTGGAATGCTCCTGAAGACAAGCTTTATCACCTTGACAAGCAAATTTATCACTAAGATGCCTTTTCTTTTAAGAAGTATAGGTACTTATTAGTTGCTGTGGTAGTCACAACTGGCAACAGTTGCTGCCTTAAGTGCGTTATAGCACAAAACATGGTTCAGGTAGAGTTTGTTTTGCTTCTGGCATGCTAACTAAAATGGTGCAAGGCTGGCTGCTTATTTACACATCTCTCCCCCTGCCTCTCTGTATTTCTGATGGCTAGGTTGATTTCCTGCCTGAATCAAGACTGGAGTAGGTGAAAGCTTCTAAAATCTGTCATTAACCTATGGATGCCTTGAATTAGTAACGATGCCTACAACAGCAGTAAGACAGTAGTGTCCAATCTCAATTATTTTTCATTTCAAGCATAGTATGAAGAAAAATTGTCATCTCAATTGCTTTTGTACATATTTATTGTTAGTATTTTCCATGATTTTTAAAGTGATGGCAGCTGTATTTCTGACATAATTAATACTTGATTGTAATCTGTTTACAGTCGAGTGACTTCATAATTCCTTAAAGTGATCATATGTATTTGGTTTACATGCAATGTTTAGGTAGTGAGGGGGCTATGGATAGGGCTGCTCTAAGAAACTGCCAGAAACTTCCCCTGTGTGAGACAGAGCTAATGCCAGCTGGCTCCAAGACAGACCCACTGCTGGCCAATGTTAAGACCATCAGCAATGGTGGTAGCACTTCTGGGATAAAATAGTCGAGGAGGAGAAAAACCCAATTGAGCGTCTACAGGCAAAGAGAGAAGTGAGAATATAAGAGAAAACAGCACTGCTGACCCCAAGGTCAGTGAAGGAAGGACAAGAGGTGTTTCAGGCACAGGGGAAGAGATTCCCCTGCAGCTTGTGGCAAAGACCATGGTGAGGCAGGTGTGCTCCTGCAGCCCACGGAGGTCCATGGTGAAGCAAGCTCTCTACAGCCCCTGCAAGATTCCACACCAGAACATGGATCCCTGAAGGACACTTTGACCCCATGGGAAGCCCATACTGGAGCAGGTTCCTGGCAGAACCTGTGGATTTGTGAAGAAAGCAGCTCATGCTGGTGAGAATTTTTGGCCCAGTGAGGGTCACATGGTGGAGAAGTCTGTTACTGAAGGAATGCAGCCCATGGGAGGAATCCATGTCGGAGCTTCTAATGAAGAACTGTAGTTTGTGAAAGGATTCTGTTGGGAAATTTTGTGCAGGATTGTCTGCTGTGGGAGGGGAAGAGTGTGAGGAGTCCTCCCCCTGCAGAGTAAAGAGCAGACAATGTGTGATGAATTGTCCAGAAGCCCCATTCCCTGTACTGCTGTGCTGCTGGTGGAAGAGTATTGAGGAGTGAGGCTGAGCCTGGGAAGAAGGGGGTAGGGGAAAGTTTTTTAAGATTAAGTTTTTATTTTTCATTACCCTACTCTGAGTGGACTAGCAATAAATTAAACTAATTTCTCCAAACTGAGTCTGTGTTGTCCGTAATGGTAGCTGGTGAGTGGTCTCTTTTTGTCCTTATGCTGAATCACCTTCTCTTATATTATTCTCTCCCCTGTCCAGCTGAGAAGGGGAGTGATAGACCCACTTTGGTGGACACCTGGCATCCACCAAGGCTCAACTCAACACATCATATAATTTTGATAAAAATAAAACCGAGGAAAAAGATAAATAGATGTAAATTTTATGAGGACAAGAAGGGCATTCTAAATTTCAATCATTCTCTTAGAAATACTCCAAATATATTTACACAAAGATGAGGTCATTTGCAAATAAAGCTTCTTGGCTTTGGAATAGGCATACAGAGGAGGAAGAATTTAATTTGATGTATCCCTGAAGTTTCTGTTATGAAAAAATTAGTGTGATGGGGTGACAGTAATTAACATCATCATGTGAAGAAATGACACCATCTATGTTCTCTTTTAGGGAATATAAAATGGATTGTTGATTGTAAAGCTAAGAGGCAGATCAGAGTATGGAGGGAATGGCACTTCTGGTAGAGAAATTTTAAATCCCAGAGATCTCAAAAATAAAAGCCAGCTGAATAGAAACTGCAGATTGTTTAGTCACAGGAACATATGGCATCATGCAAAATACTGAAACTGAATGATTAAACAGACAGACTGAACATTTATATGCATGGTACAGAGCTTGTCGTCTATTTAAAGTCAAAGATAAGTACAAATTCTAAAAGCTAATGAAATCAGAAGATCATTTCTAGAAGCAATAGGCACCATTTTATGATGTTGAGTACCTTGATTACCTCAATTAGTTGCATAACATGGATTTACCAGGATTTGCTTGTAAGAATCATTTTTGGCTAGCAGAATGTGCCAAGGAAGTTGGGTGTGTGTGTCTAGGTGCATGTATCCTGTACATTATGCCCAACAGTATACTTTGAAAAATATATATATGTATACATAAGAAAAAAATTCATTTTGTTTATCCTTGAAGACTGGTATCTGCAATGCTGTTTTTGCAACACGAAAAGTGCCTGATTCCAGCAGAACAACTATGAACTCTATATAGAAACTTGAATTTATTTATCTCCATGATATCTGAATAAGCCATACAAGGATAATATTTTCTGCAATAAATAAGTAACTGAAATACACTTCATGGGACAAGAGATGCTCTACTACTTAACACAGGCTTGTCAGAAAACTATGAATGCTTTCTACTCTTTAACATAGTCAATCTGATTGGATTATTCTTTCCTTTGTCTCCTCTAAATTTTTTCTGTCACTAGGCATATGAAAAACAATGAGTCTGTTTTCTTCAGTATGTGTGAAATATGTGAAAATTACTTTTAGTAAAAATATATCTAATTTATTTGCTCTTAGATGAAGATCTGACTCTCCTGAAGCCAAAGAAAATTGATTTTATCCTCTTGTTTTTTTGTTCAAGTGATATGTCTACTTAAGAACTTTTAAAGAATATTATTATTTGTACTGCCTTTTGGATAGTTATAAGCTATGGGTGTATAGACTTAGATATAGGCTGTTTGTTGCAGTGACTGCTTGCATATATACCTCGTGTTTTTTATGACACGCTATCCTATAATTTTATGAGCTTTTGTTCATGTTTTCTTTCTGATTTGTTATTCTTTATTTAATTTGCTTACACTTACTATTTCTATGGTCATGACTGTTACAGAATGGTTTTTACATCAGCACAGTCAAGATAACTTCTTGGGAAGTTGCTAGATAAGTGCCAAGAATAAAATAAAATGGATTTTAATATCTATTTGCTATAGTCAACATTTTGACTCATGTTCACTTTTTAGCATTAACTGTAAGATGAGCTCCTACTGAGCTATTTATCCAACTGTAAATTTTTATCTAACAGTGCTTTTCAATTTTCATAGCCTGAATTCTCATAAATTTTTCAATTAAAGCATACACAGAAGAATATTTATGGTGCATGAAGTGGCAGGTACACATTAACCTCTAGTTAATTTAATACTTTTGCCACTGCCTGTTAATATTCTTAATTGTTGTTTTCAAACAGTAGCTACCTTAGATACAGATGTTCCAGTAAATATTTTGCGTAAGCCTATGAGGAATCTATCAACAAACATAGTTTTCAAGAAAGAGTTTAAAATATTAAGGAGAAAACAAAGATCACTAGTTAATGAGACAAATCCTATCTATACATGTAAAGGTGCTGAAAAATAACAGCAGTAGAAAAAAATGCCCTGTTTGCATTTCTTTATTCCAGTGTCACTCCTTTTTCCTTAGGGGTAGGTAGGATGAATGTATTGTTCCTCTAACAGTAGAATGACACAGATCTGATAGACATAACACTTACAGGGAAACTTCTTTCTCCACCAGCTGGAAATCTGTTTGAACTTCACATTTTAGAGCAGGGCAGATGAGAAGGAATATAACAATGGGTAGGTTCAGTGCAGCTGACCTATTTTTTGTCTTCTTCTATTGACCTTCTCATTCCCAACCTCTCTACCATAATTAGTTGAGCTGAAAACTGAGGATTATCCAAGTGCTACTTTAGCAACTGAAAAGATGTGTTAAGCCCCTTTAATTCTGATCACTGTTTTCCTTGACTACTGCTCCAAGTGCGATGTATACAAATAATCATTAATGAACCCAAAATGTATCTATCCAATAGATCATAATGATCAGATAATAACAAAATTTTGGCCTACAATGGTGATTGTTTTTTGAGAAAGTTAATCTTTGTCAGAATCACAATGTGCTGACCAGAAAAACATGAAAATGTTCAAAGGAAAGCTGTAATAATTTCCATACTATTGATTATTTTCCTCGTTCTGATTCCTTCTGATTCAGATTGAAATACCAAATCAAACCATAGCATAAGCATTTCAACCTGTGGTCAAATACTTCTATAATTGTGTATTGTATATATTTTCTGTGAAAAGTAAAATTTTCCTAGTGCCACTTTCACTGCCGACTTGCAGTGATGGCAACACTAGAAATGCAATTCATATGGCTAATAATTGTAAATCCTTTTACTGCTTCTATACTACTCCCCAAACACCCTTTCTGCCAGCAACTAAGCTATTCTATAATATATGAATGACAAAAGAGAAATTAACTTTCTTTGTTCAAAATATATGATTCAATCTTCTAAGTACCTATGTAGAGCCACGGGAAATTCAGTAGGGAATTGTTACTTCAAGAGATGAATTATATCCCACCCTGAATGGATTTTTTCTGCCATTTAGATACTTGAATGTGTAGCAATCTACTTGAAACACTGGGAAATTTACACCTATTTTCCATCCCAATTTGCTACCTAGTGAAGTTCATTAAAAATATTATCACTGAATCCAGTGGTAACTGGATGGACTCCATGATAATTGGGACTACAACTATTGTAAGAAGAGCTGGAAATTTATAAGTAAACAGTTATTCTCCATGTTCTTCCTTGTTTATCCAACTGTCAATCCTTATGGATAAATTAACTAACAGTTAAATTAAGCAGCAATTAGGTTTTACCAATAATTAATTGACAAAGGTAAGTTCCTTCAAGAGGCATATCACTGGTTATCTTAACAAAGGGACGTTACGCTTTAGAAATGTTGTTGGTCTTCATTTGGAGTTGAAGTTCTGTAGGACATGGATATAAAAAAGCAAGACACAAGCTTCAGACCAAAAGGATTTTGCAAGGAGATTAAAATTATTCAAATTATGAAAAATCAAAGTCATTAAAACTTTGTATCACTTCCAGTAAGACCAAAGTATATCTAGGGGCAGAGATAGGATGGCTAATGGCAGTGTCAAAATAGAAATGGAAATTACCACATCTGAGTAGGAAACAGAACTCAGAGTTTAATGTGCTCTGATCAAGACATTTATTGACTGTCACTGCACAATAATGAAAAACTGGCACACTTTTAAATCTTGATGGGTAACTGATTTATTAAATTTGGAATATAAGCATACCTGTAAAATAATAAACATTGTAATTTAATCAATAGAAAGAAAAACATAACCCTGAGAAAGAGGAACCTATGTGTTAATTTCAAGAGCATAGAAACCTTTGGAATAAATTAGGAATAATTAGTTCTAGAAATAGAAATCAATGGAAAATCAAAACCGTCTTTTAAAAGATAGATAATACCAAGATAACTTGGTATCTTTATTCGATAGAATAATTGATTCCCTGGATATGAGAGAAGGGGAAAATATAACTTACCTTTTTATGAAATATTGGAAATGTTTAACTATGGAAAAAAATTAAAGTGTTGAAGATGCAGAATTAATAAAAAAATGATGTTGATAAATAAATAAGGAAATGTCTTAAGTCTTTTATTATTTATACATTATACATTATTTTTATGTTTTGTGACTGTGATAAATCCTTTGCTTGTAAAAATAAACCCATTTCTGTTCTGAAGGTCTTAAGTATAAATTTTTTCAGAATAGTATTAGGAAAATCAGGAAGAACTACTTGGGTATGGTCAGTTATAAATGATAATCATAAAACTCCAGACAAAATACATTAGAAAGTGCAGTGCAAAATTAAGCATTTTAATTCTGTTAAACCGTTTATTTTACAAGCATATCTTTGCTCCTTACCAAATTCTTGGCCCCGGTGTAGCCCTATAATCATTAGGCCTTATTCATAACCATGGTAAACAGGCATAGCTGCTCTGAAATCAGTGAACATGCACAGGTTTACAGTAGCTGAAGTCTGTGAATAATGATTCTGCTCCCTCATGGATAGATACAGTTCATATGCACAATACCCTTCAAATATTAATAAGCTCCTGGCTTCTTAGAAGCCACTAATTTAGAAATACTTTGGAATTATGACATTTTTGTCCTGCAGAAGAGTTGCACAACTGATTTCATGACTGATACAAGTGTTATTGAAATCAAAGACAACCGTGAGAATTACAATAATTTTTCTTTCACATACAGCAAACTAGCATTTTTCTTAGAGCTTGCTCACTTGTTACCATGTAGGAACTTTCCTTCATTACCATGGACCAGCTTTCCTTCCTTTTCCTATCAATGCATTTTACTTTTAGGGATGAAGCCTTTTGTTGTATATGATTATGTGTACCTGTATGTGTACACATACATTCAAGTACACTAAAAAAATTTAAGAGTTAGGAATCAGATTTCACTGTAATGAGTATTTTTAAAAACATTATAAATAATGCCTGTAGTGGTAAAATAAAGCTTTTATAGACTGGTACTAATTAGCAACACATTTCATGCAAATCTTTTGTTCTCATTATTAATCATTATCATTATGTGCTCAAAGCCATCCTTACCTAGCAATCACACGCAACATTATCTGTGAGTACTCAACTGCACAGACTTGACCTGTTTAATTAGCAGTGATGACTACAATACTTCATGTCCTCAGTCACCACAGTGCAGATGACCAGGCCAACAACTCTTCAATAAACAGAGGTGGAGTAAACACCTCCTCACTCTTAGCCATCTCCAAGTTCAGGATCTTGTTCTTTTACGAGATGGTTGATTTTCAAGTCAATTCCAGCCTTTGCTCCCACCCTGAGGTATGCACTGCCTGAACCTGGGAAAAAATTATTTTCCAGTCTGCAGCACATGCCTCATCCTGTTGGTTGGCTGCTGCTCCCTTGCCTAAAGGAGAAGCAGTCTTCACAGATGCTTTTTTCTACGATGAGTAATGGCCCATCAGTGCATTGCTAGTAAAGCTGTTGGATGCAAAAACCTTTTACAGGTGAGCTGACATGCTATTTCATACAGGTTCATGCTATTTCTTTCTTTCTTTCAATACTTGGCTTTTCTGTCAAAATAAAAAGCAAAACTATGAAGTGTCTTAAAAGAACAGTTTTAAGATATCATGAAGCAGAAAGCTTTTTATTACATAAAATATATCTGGATATTTTTATTTTTATGCGAACCTTCTTAAAGCAGGGATTTTGTAACTTTCAAAATAGCCATGCTATAGCACTCCCTGGTGCAGTGGGGATGGAATTTGTTTATCCAGTTCTAAATCAAATATGGTAGAATTGTTTCCTGGAACAGGAAATTGATTTTGAATATGCCTTTACACAAGATATTTTCTTTTCCATTTCATTATCATGGTCCATGTTTTATGAATACTGCTTTGTGACACAAATATATGAAGGAATAGGTTCCCTGATCTATTGAAAGAATGCTTCTATAAAATGTATATTTCTTAATTATGGCCTTTGTATAAATAAAAGCTGTAAAATAACTAGACTATTTTCCCTCT
>VZTR01005366.1:1367587-1385404 GCA_013400775.1 Chaetops frenatus | reverse complement strand
TTTCAAATTTACAGCAGAACCTGATTTCAGCCTCCCTTGCTGTCCTTCACTTCCAGGGAAAGGGTGAACTTGTCCATCAGTGTCTCTTAGCTGGTCCTCTCTTGCTCTTCTCCAGTGGCTCCTCCTCTGTATCCCAGACTGAGGAGCCCCTTGTGCTGTTTCAACAGCTGTAGGAACCCCTGCCTTGCTCTCTGTGGCATTTGGAATTTGCACAGAATATTCTGATTTGGAAAGGACCCAACCATCATATGACGAACCCCTGGCCCTGCCTGAGGACAGGACTCTCCAACAATCCCGCCCTGTGCATGAGAGCATCATTCGTGGGGCCGTGACCCTTCCCTGGGGAGCCTCTTTAGTGCCCCGCCACCTTCTGGGGGAAGAACCTTTCCCTGATATCCCCCCTAACCCTCCCCTGGCACAGCTCCAGCCGTTCCCTGGGTCCCATCCCTGGTCACACAGCAGAGATCAGGGCCTGCCCCTCCTCTTCCCCTCGTGAGGAAGCTGCAGAACTGCTGTGAGCTCTGACCTCAGTCTGCTCTTCTCCAGCTGAACAGACCAAGTGCCCTCAGCTACTTCTCATGTCGCTTCACCTCCAGGCCCTTCCCCATCTCCAAAACCCTACTTTGAACACTCTCTAACAGCCTCAGATGTTTCTTATTTTGTGGCACCCAAAACCACACACAACCACTCCAGGTGAGGCGGCCCCAGCCCAGAGCAGAGGGGGACAATCCCTCCCAGGCCCAGCCGGCGATGCCAGGCCTGGTGCCTCAGGACAGGGATGTCCCTCCTGGCTCCAGGGCACTGCTGCCTCGTGTCCAACTGGCCGCTGACCAGGACCCCCAGGTCCCTTTCCACTGCTCTCCAGCATCTCATTTCCCAGTCTGCCTGTACATCCAGGGCTATCCCGTTCCAGCTGCAGAATCCAGCCTTCATCTTTGTTAAACTTCACACAGTCGCGGATTGCCCAGCCCTGTCATTTATCCAGGGCTCTCTGCAGGGCCTCTTCGCCCTTGAGGGAGTCAACAGCCCCTCCCAGTTTTGTATCATGTTCAACCTTAGGTTGTATCCCTTCCAGTCCAACATTCAAGATGTTCATGAGGATTTTTAAGAGGAGGGGGCCTAAGATGGTGCCCTGTGGAACCCCTCAAGTGACAGGCTGCCAGTCTGATGTCACCCCAGTTACTGTCACTTTTTGTGCTTGACCTGGGAGCAAGTGGGTCACCTATCACACAATAAACATGGTTTATCCAGCTGTGGGCTGCATACTGAGATAGATGATATCCAAAGCTTTACTGAAATCCAAAAATATTACATCTACTGGTAATGATCAGCTGGGTGGGTTACCTTAGCATAAAAGGAAATTAGTTATGATAAGCAAGACTTTCCCTTTCCCTTTCCATGAAGTTGTGCTGGCTGCAACCAATGACTGTGTTGTCCTTCAGGTGTTTTTCAGTACCTCTCAGAATAATCATCATCATCTCCATAATTTTACCAGGCACTGGAGTGAGACTGACAGGCCTATAGCTTCCAGGGTCTTTTTGCCATTAATGTATTTTTTAAACTCTCTTTTTATTGTCCCCCACATTTCTGGTGGCTTCAATTGCAATGGAGCTTTGGTCACACGAATTCTCCCCCTACACTGGTGAGCAGCATCTCTGTATTCCTTCCACATCACCTGACCTGGCTTCCACTGGGCATACACCTTCCTTTTTTTTTTTTTTTACCTTATCTCCAGAAGAAGATTCCTGTTCAGCCAAGGTGGCCTTCTGCCTCATCTACTTGACTTCTGATTTTTAGGAATTGCCTGCTCCTGTGCCCTCAGGAGCTGATGCTTAAAAAGTGACCAGCACTGATGGACCCCAGGACCTTCAAAAGCATTTTCCCAGGGGACTTTACTTATTGGTTCCCTGAGCCAACTGAAGTCTGCTCTTCCCATGTCCAGGGTTGAAGTTTTGTTGGCACTTTTCCTCCTGTCATGAGAGATTTTAAGCTCAATGTCTTCATGGTCGCTGTGACCAAGACAGCCACCAATCTCCACTCAAGAGGATCACAAGATCCTCTCTGTTGACAAGCAATAAATCAAGGAGGGCCTCTTTCCGAGTCAGCTCTCTTAGTACCTGTACCATGAAGTTGTCATCCAGGTATTTCAGGAATACATAGAGAGTATATGAAAATTGTGTTAAGAAATAGAAAATATTTTAAGGCCTGCTGTGGATCTGATGACCATCTCCTCACCTGAATGTGTTCCCTGTGGGTCCAGGGAATTGTATTGTAATAATGCATTTGAAATTAACCTCTTATGAAATGAGGAGACTAAAACATCCTGGAGCTCTGCCTGTGCCAAATCAAAGCTTCTGTCTGGATGGTAAAGTGTAAACAATGTGTGGTTATTGCTCTTTTAGATATGCAGTGACTAACAAATAAGAGAAATATGTTTATCAGTTTTAATAGAACCTTTTCCTAAATGCCATTATTTGCTGAAAAGTACAGTGCTACCATGCACAAGGGAAGACTGATGTAATTCAGATGTAAATTTAATGTGAGCAGGAGTGTTTAATGGTTTCTCTGACAGTGTCACAGCACACTACTGATTAAACACTCAATTTCAGACCAAAAGAGATGGAGTCATCAATTTTTACTTGAAATGAGTTGTATAAAACATCATATTAACTTTGCTGTCTGGTCATGTCCACCTCCCATCCATTCCTCCTCTCTCCACCACTCCTCCCTTCCCCTGATTTAAAAAGAAGTTTCCTGCCCACTCTACTAGTCTCCACTAGTGGTGCTGAGCAGTACTGGGTATGCTGTTCCAATGTGGTGCCCATGGTGCCAGACAACCATCTGTAGCTCATACTCATCTGTCTTCACTGTTTCACGTGTGACTCTTTCTTCAGACAGCAGGAAAATGACTGTGTCAAGGGCAAATTCAAACTCCGGGCTGACACCAATAAAGGTGCTTCCAATTGGCTTGACTGAGCCCTTCCAGCTGAACTGGCTGCTCAAAACTTGGTCATCTTCATCAGGCTGAAAGCATAAATGAAATAAGAGAATAATCTCCAACACAGCTGTGACTGGACAGACAGAATTTCTGATCCCAGATTTTTGAGAGCTTTGTAAGATTCAGTCATCCTTGGTGTGCCTGGGTGCTTTAGATGGAGCAGTCTTTTCCCTGACCTCTGGAGCATATATAACCATTTTTCCCAATTAAGCCTCAGCAGTGTTGCAATTCTGTAAACACCAGCACTACTTTTTAAAATAGTTTTTTGCAAAAAAACCCAAAAAGAACCTGGAAGGCATGTTATTATTCATTCTTCTTATATACAGCTGTATACTGTATATAGTTATTACTGTTCAAAACAGTGAGCCTATGATTTCATCATTACACCTCTTTCATTACAACTTTTATCTCTGGATCCTTTTTTCTTGCTTGCAAAGGCCCCCAAAGGCTTGTTCTTACCCTGGTTTTGTTCTTCCGAGCCACATATCCCTTGTAATCAATCTGGATGTGCTTCTCTTGAAGGTAAAATTGTACCCAGTTGTGCAAACCTAAGATCTCTTTACCATGCCTTGTTTCTCTAACAAAAACATGTTCAAAACCACAAGAATCAGGTCTGTAATGAAGAAGAAAAAAAAAAGAACAAAGGACATATCTTTTATATGTTTCATAGAGCCATAGAATGGTTTGGGTTGGAAGGGATGGTAAAGCTCACCCAGTCCCAACCCTCTGCCATGGGCAGGGACACCTTCCACTGTCCCAGCTTGCTCAGAGCCCCATCCAGCCTGGCCTTGGGCACTGCCAGGGATCCAGGGGCAGCCACAGCTTCTCTGGGCACCCTGTGCCTCACCACCCTCACAGGGAACAATTTCTTCCCCATATCCAATCTAAACCTCCTCTGTGTCAGTCTGAAGCCATTCTGAAGCTGGCTTCCTGTTCTATGTGTAACAGATGGCACTCAGGTTTATATTTACCTAAATCAGAATAGCACAGACATTATCAGTGCCCATACCCATCAAACATACCTGTCTCCTCCTTTCCTGGCATAGAGCTGGAACCAGATGTCATAAAGCTGATGTTTGAAATCAGCAAGGTTTGGCTTTGCTAGGTTTTTTTTCAGCAAATAATCATAAGCTAGCTGAAAGGTAGAAAACCAAGATACACACACAGTTTACTTTTTAATTCAGTCTTTTCAGCAACAAAAAAGATCTGTGTTACTCACTCTCATGACTTCTGTTGCTAAGATAGCATCAAGGAAACAATTGTTTTCAACTATTTCTTCTGGAGTCACTACTTCTGCAACACCAGTTGATGTCTTATAGTTGTCCAACAAGGAAACAAAGGCTGCAGAAAAAGAGAAACTTTCAGTCTGCTCATATGCCTGATCCAGGCATTAGAGTGCCATCATGTAAAGTCACCGTAGATCATGCCTTTCTCTAGCCCTTAGAGAAAACCATTCCTTTCTATGCCAGATTCCACTCTCAGGTACGCTGTTAGGTGTAGGCCTCAAGGTGACTCAAGCCCAGATCACTGCTGTACTTTTAAAAAATCTTTTTAAATATAAACAGCTACTGAGCTTCCTTATGGAGCCAAGTGCTGAAGGAGTAATGACCTTCTACCAAAACAAATCACATCTGACCACCACAATTACAGACACAGGCTTAGGACCTTGAGCTATGCTGGCACAAGGTTTTGTGGGCATTATTTCAGTAGAGCAAGAATACAGCATATGTTCTCACAGTAGATGAGCCAGCTGCACACTCAGCAAACTACGAGGCTGAAAGAAAACATCTTCTTGGGCACACGGGGCTCAGTGCCCCTGTGTGAGCTTAGGGGATAAGGGAGGACTTTTTTTCATTATGTTTATTTTTAGGGCTGCCAAGCAAACACCTTTCTCAATTTTGTGAGGAGGAACCATCTAGGAATCATTGAAGACATATTGTGAAGACATCATATGTGAAGACATATTAATTAAACAGATTTGAAGAGTTTCATGTTTAGCACAGACACAAAGACACACTTGGTTATTAGTCACTAATTTTCACACATTGGTGTAAACCAAGATTTAGGGGAGCCTGGCTGAAATATCCTATCTTGCTGCGCAGCCCAGTTCTGGTGCTTTTTGGATAAACACTGCCATTAATGAATCCTTAAAGCTGAGAGATTTGGGACTGTTGTGCCTGGAGAGGAGAAGGCTTTGGGGTGACCTCACTGTGGCCTTGCAGTGCCTGAGGGGAGCCCACAGGAAAGATGGAGAGAGACTCTTTGCAAGGGCCTGGAGTGACAGGACAAGGGGAAATGGCTTCACACTGACAGAGAGGAGGTTTAGATGGGATATGAGGAAGAAATTGTCCCCTGTGAGGGTGGGGAGGCCCTGGCACAGGGTGCCCAGAGAAGCGGTGGCTGCCCCTGGAGCCCTGGCAGTGCCCAAGGCCAGGCTGTATGGGACTCTGAGCACGCTGGGATAGCGGGAGGTGTCCCCGCCCATGGCCGGAGGGGTGGGGCTGGATGATCTTGAAAATCCCTTCAAAGCGCAGGCAGTCTGTGATTATCCAGGCAGTTAATAATGCGCAGAAGGGCGCGCACCCAGCGCGGGGTGCCCGGGCAAGGCTCCCGGCCAGCGCCGCCGCCATGGTGGGGCGGGGCCGGGGCGTGACGTCACGAGATGGGGCGGGGCGCAGCCCAAGGCGGTGCGTGACGTCACGGGGCGGAGCGGGGCGGGAGAGGCGCCGTTCCCGGCGGCGTGTGGCGTCACGGGGCGGTGCCCGCCGTGTGTCGGGGCAGCGATGGGGGCGCAGCTCAGCGTGGTGAGTGCGGGGTCCCTTCCTGCCCAAGCCCGGCTCCGCCCGCAGCGCTCCGGGGCGGGGCGGTGTCCCGGGGTGTCCCCGCTGCTCGTGCCGGTCCCCCCGGAGGCTCCAAGGCCGTCCCGCGGCTCCTTGCGGATGTTGGTGCCTTGTGCCGGCTCCCTGGCCGGGGGGTTTCGCCCTCCCGGCTCCGCGGGTCACTGCGGCTGTTATTGTTGTCATTGTTGCTGCTGTTGCTGGGGCTGATGGTTCTGACCGCTTGTGGTGTTTTCCTCCGTGGGAATAATGTCAGACTGTAGGAGCGTAGGTTTAGGGTGGGTGTGAGGGAGAAACTCCCCGCTGTGAGCGCGGTGGGGCCCTGGCACCGATTACCCGGAGCTGTGGCTGCCCCATCCCTGGCAGTGCCCGAGGCCGGGCTGGACGGGGCTCTGGGCAACCTGGGATAGCGGAGGTGTCCCTGCCCACGGCGTTGGAACGAGGTGATCTTTAGAGGTCGCTCCCAACCCGAACCTTTCCACGACTCTATGGTCACGCCTGCTGCAGCGCTGTCACCTCTGCCGTGCATTGTTACCCTCTTTTATCAGCTGCCTGCTGCTGTTCTTTGCTCCTGTGCTCGAACGCCTCTGTCTCTGGGTTTGTGAGAGGGGCAGGATGGGGCTGGACACAATATCTGATGGTTTGGCTGCTCATAAGGTGCAGCGAACAGAGGAGGCGAGGCTGAAGCTGCAGAAGTGAAGAAACCCGTTATCCTCTCATTGGTTTCTGAGACAGATGAGAAGAATGTTTAGCTGAGATTACTTCCAAACCGGATATTTTGAAGCTGAGGGTGCAGGGTTTCTCATGCCAAAGCAGGGTTCGGTTTGTGTGTTTGTTTGTAGGGCAGGGCCGTGCTGGAGTGTGGAGCCGTGAGCTGGTGTGTTGGACTGTGCTGTGCTCACCACGCCCTGGCAGTGCAGTCTCCATGGCTTTTCCCTTTGTTATCACACAGAGGCCTCTTTCCATTAATAAAAATTCCTGCTCAGTTACTAATTCTGCCTCGTCTGTTCGCAAAGATTTGTGCAGCTGGAAACGATGAGTCACAAGGTCCCCATTTAGTGATTCCCAGGCCTTTTGGTCAGCCTGTTGCTCTCTGCTGCTGGGAGACCTGATGCTTTGCATTTATTCTTCATTAATATCTTGGTCTGCCCTGTGGTGAGAGTATTAGGCCACTTTTAACCCAGAGAATGCTTTTCTTAGCAAGCATGACTTTTTGTAATCATTCAGCCTTCAGTTCTTCCCCTTTCTTCTGCCCACCTGGTGATAGATCTGAGTAAGGAACTAAAATAGCTTTCTGAATTAGTGGGTGTGCTGTTTCTTTCCAGGCCAAATCCCATGAGACTTTTGCACTAATTGACCATGAATAACAAATTGCTTTCCACAAGGTTAACGCTGTGTTAAAATTATTTGTCACTGCCTGACCACAGCAGCACTATTTTTTGTTCATTTTAGATAGCCACATTTGTAAATAAAACTGTTTTAACGTATTAATGTCTCGTTTGAAACACCTGCTGCAAAGTCAGCTTGCTAGTGCCACCAGACTTCACTCACATGTTAATTTCTTGTTAAGGAGTTTACCTGCTGCTCTGTCACCTTGAACAACTTCCCTCCCTCTGCCCTTTTTTGTGACTCAATAACAAATAACAAAACTTTTTTCTCAGAGCTGCAGTAATCTGGTGGATCTATGAGAGTGAAGGAATAATTTTCCTGTAAATTTCAGCTTCTTCAGAAACAACCTGTGTGGAGCTGTTTCATTATTTCCCAAATGAAAAATGGAGTGTGTGTACAGTATGGTGTGCCCTCAGGCTGTACACAGTGATGATACATTTTAAACCTGTACAGCAGCATTTTAAGAAGAGAGAATTTATCCTGTCCCACAGTTTTATTATTAATAATGTGGGAAGTTTTTATAGCCTCCTGAGAGACTGTCCCAGTTGCACAAATGCCATTCTCAAATACTGTTCAGGTCCCTTTAAAATAAAATGAAAGTGAAAGTTAAGCAGGCAGAACTCTGAGCGCACTTTTTCTATTTTTGCTGTAGTCATGCTTTTCCCCTCTCAGCCCCAAGCCTGGCAGAGTGCAAGGAACATGTGGACGACCTTCTCAGGCACAGGGTGGGGTGGTTGGGGTGTCCTGTGCACGGCCAGGAGTTGGACTGGATGGTCCCGATGGGCCCCTCCCAACTCAGGATATTCTGTGTGTGTTTGGACACGTGTGCCTGCTGGAGATGGGGGTTCAGCCTCCCTTTTCAGGGCACCTGGGGATGTGGAGCTGTGACTCCATACGGTGTCCATGGGGTGGTGTGCAAGTGCCTCAGTACAGGAGCAATGCCGGGTCTTCGTAGAGCAAATCTGTGGCCCTGGGATTTTTCTGGTTTTGTTTTTGTAATAATGCTTCCTCTTCCTGCTCAAACAAACACGTTCTTTCTTGCTGGTTAGATTGTCATGGCACAGTACCCTACTCCTTGTCACCCCAATAGCTCTCCCTCACTCCCTGCACGCGTGTCTGACTGTGTTTCTGTGCTGCTGCAGTTGCGTCAGGTTGTGACATACCCAATATGGCTGATCTACAGCACCATCATGAGGCTCTTCAGCAATCCCCGGCCTGCAATTACCCTGAAGGACCCAGAAGTGAAGTATGCACTGAGGCTGATTGATAAGGAGGTAGGTGCATGTGTAGTGCTGAGCATGACCCCTCCGTGGACACTGTGAAATCCTTACAGCTTCTGAAGCCTTGGGTGGTGTCCCAGCGGGGTGGATACTTTTGTTTGGAGGAAAGAACTCCTTTATAAAAGCTCCTTGTGTGGTATAACTGAGTTCTGCAGTTCTGCAAGCAGATTGTTTCCAGGCAGTTTAGAGTGGAGAATGCTGCTTCAGAAATGATCAAACTCACAGTCACGTGTTTCTTGTGTTGTGGAGCCCATCAGCAGAAATTCCCAAACTCTGCACTACTGGCTGGGCTAAGGGACACAAATCCTGCTGTCAGGCAGAGCAGGCAGCTTTTTCATGGTCAGTAGCATTCAACAGCAGGTGTCAGAGCTATGTTGATACTGATTCCTGTTCCTGGATTGATGTACTGTGATCTGTTACAGGAAGAAAGATGTTCAGGTCATGCAGTCCTGAGCACCCAAGGTGTCTCAGCCTCTCTTTCTCTCTGTTAAATGTAAATTCTCCTGGTACAAAATTAAATTCTTGCTCAAGTGGGATACCAAAGGAAAGTCATGATGCTTTCAGGGGTGGATCTTGCCATCAGAAGTTGGTAACTAAGCTTGTGGGAAATGAGCCAAAACCACCAAAGTTGAAAAGTCGAGGTTTCCCTTGAAAAAACTCACCATCAAAAGCATGAGAGAGAAATCTTGGCCTTTCAGGTATAAAGTCACACCTGAGGATATTTTTAGTGTTGACTTTTTAAGGCTGTGAGCTATTCAGGAATTTATCAGAAGACTTTGGACTGGAACAGAGCTTTGTTTGAGGTTTAGAGGGTGCACTGATAGCTTGGCTTTCACTGGTTCTGTCTATCAAAGGAAACAGTCACTGTTGATTTGAATCCTGGGTTTGTGGGAACTGAAAGCTTCCCTGTGGCTTGGGCTGGGCTGCGTGGCTGAATGTATTTCCCAGGTGTACTGCAACTACACTGTTATTATAGATTCCGTGCTTCTCATGAGGTTGGGCTGAGAGAATTGGGATTGTTCAGCCTGGAGAAGAGAAGGCTTTGGGGTGACCTCATTGTGGCCTTGCAGTGCCTGAGGGGAGCCCACAGGAAATTTGAGAGATGAAAATCAGAATACTTTGGCCTTGAACTGCTGCGTATTTAAACTTGAAATGAGAGTTGAAGAACGAATTAATTTTTATCTTGTGACCTTCTCACTGAAGGCAGTGTAAATATTCCTAATATTTGTAAACTTATCACTTAGTCTTAATCTGGGTATCGTTAAGTGTCATTAATTCTTAATCCTGCAGGACACCAGGCTTGTCTCGTTTTACAAGTGAAATCACAAACATTAAATCCCAGCAACAGAGCTGACTGTTCTTTTGGTTTTCCTCTTTCAGGAAGTTAGTCATGACACAAGGAGATTTCGATTTGCTCTCCCTTCCATGGAGCACGTTCTGGGTCTCCCTCTGGGTACGTTCCTTGTGAAGAATCCAACTGTTGCTGGCATTAATTATACTATAAGAGATTTTGTGGGGGGTTTTTTCCCTATGTTTTGAACTTGGAATGCTGCTCCTGTGGCTGGAGCTGTTACTGAGAGTTCTGCAAGATTGCTGTGAGTAATCTGCAGGCTCTGAAATGCAGTGTACTGAGTGAACATCCAGCTTGTTTCTGTGGAGAGAGTAGGAACAAACACAGGTCTTCACTTGTACTTTTCCAGTCTCAGCTTTCCAGCGTGTGTTATTCCCGTGGGGCTGAATCCCTGCAGTCCCTTTCCATGCCCTGAGGCACCACTCTCATCCACTTCTCCTCTAACACATGTGGTTCACCAGATGATCTACTCACTTCTGAATTTCATGGAACTTTTGAATCACCCAACGGTAGCTGTTTCCAAAGGCCCTGCCACGTGGTGTGGTGCCTTCTGTAACAGCTTAGTGCCATTGTTTCCTCCTGCTTGTATAAATAGCATTTAATTGTGACTTGTTTTTAATAGGACTTCTGCTTTAACAATCTGCTGCAGTGATCCGTGCCTCCTGTGCTTTGTGGTTGTTGCCTCCCGTGTGTTGTGGTTTAACACCCCAAACAAAAGGTGTTCCCTCTTGTTTGGGGTGTTAAAAATCTCTTGATCTTTCTAAGTAGCCATGAAAGCAAAGCCCCTTTCCCTGGCCTGCCCAAAATGGGCATTGAGGAGTGGTTTGCAGGGTGAGACTTGGGAAGCAGAGAGAGCTGAAAAGGGAGGAAGGTGGTGGAAAAGCAGCTGGGAGCAGCAGAGCTGCAGTTGGGTGGCAGATGCTGTTTAGTCCAGCACCAGCATTTGCCTTTTATCACCAAAACCACACTGAAAGGTTCTTTCTGAGGGAGAGGGTTGTGTGTGACCCCACAGAGAGGCTGCCAACTTCTGGCCTGTCAGGGAGGGGTAGAGCTCCAACAGGTGAAGGCATAAGGCACCTTTTCTCTCTGGGAGGGGCACCTTTTCTGGCTTGTTACCAGTTCTTGTGAGATGTGCCCCAGCAGCAGCCCCACTGTCCAGGCTGGCAGTCTGCAGTGGTCACCAGGGGTCTGTGCCTGCAGCCACTTCTGCCCTAGAGGAGGAACAGGAGCTCCCTGCTGCAGCTCCCTCCAGGTCTGCCCTAGCAGGATGTCTGTAGGCTTTGCTGGGAGGGTTTTTGGGATATGATGGCCATGTACAGCTTCAGGTGAGTTATGGCTGCTCATTCCCCAGGTCACCAGGTAGCACATCTTCCTTCACCTAGCACTTTGTAATCCTTCTGAAGTAAGGAATTAATTGTGTCTGAAGGGTCAGCTGCTTCTGGAGCTCATGTGATATGATCTTTATGATCATTTGCAAACCAGCTCCTGGTAAAATCCCCTCTTTGTGTTCCCATAACACACAGAGGAGATGTGCCATCTTTGAAAGTGCTTTGTTCCATTAAACTAATGGTGATAAAAAACCAAACCCCAAAACCTCTCCCTCCTCTCCCCAGTTAATCTTCACTTGGGTCTCTACAGAATGTTGGAATGTTATAGGAAAACCTTCTATAGAAGTCAATTATTTTCTTGGTTTTTTTCAGAAAAAAGATGTAGACATTGAGAAGAGAAACTGTTGTAGAGAGTTCAGAGGGTGTGTGACAGATAGAAACATGATTGCTACATCACATGTTAAGCTGGAGGAAGAGCAGGGTTAGAAAAGGGCTTTGTGTCTAGGCAGCCTTAGCAAAGGCAGCTGGAAAGCTCCTGGAAGGTGTGAGGGATCTGTGGTCAAAGCAAGAAGAGTCATAAACTCAGTTTTAACTAAACTGTGGCAGTTTACAACTAATACTGTAATAAAGATGTGTGAACAGCATTGGACAGTTTTCCACTCCTGTGTCCCTTTTATTTGTCTGTACAGGAGAGACAAATCCCATCTTTTGCAAGATCTCAGGTAGAGTTGAGGCTTTGGTAAATGTAAATGCATGAAGTTATGATTGGCTTTCTGGTTTTGTAGTGGAGTTATCTGTTGTTCCAGGTAGATCTGTGCATGGCTAGCAACTCTGGCAAGGTGTTGCAGTGTCAGGAAAATAAGAAAGGAAGAAGTGATGCCCCAAAATAAGGTAGTTAGAGCTTTGAGGCTGCACTTCAGTCTGTGCCAACTCAGCATATCCACTGAAAGAAAAATCTTCTGAAAGGCAACTAGTTTTTGGGTTTTTTTTCCCTGCAACAGGGCAGCACATCTACCTGTCTGCACGGATTGATGGAGCTCTGGTTGTCAGACCTTACACTCCAGTTTCCAGTGATGATGACAAGGGCTTTGTGGATCTTGTTGTCAAGGTGAGAATGTCACACTCTGTTCCCAGGCTGGGCAACTTCTGAGCCACCTTTAGAGTGCCTTTATGTGAAGTCTGGTGTGCTGGCTTCTCTTCAGGAATGTGCCATTACCTGCAGTCCACATGGCATTTTGCAGGCACTTCTTTAGTGAGGGTGTCTCATGAGAGGCTTTATCATTTTCCACCCTCTGTGTAGACCTGCAGATGTTCATACATTTTTTAATCCTTCTGGAATAAGGAATTAGCCTTGCCTGAATGCTGCTTCTGAAGCTAATAAAGTCTGGTCATTATGATCATGGAGAGTAGTGATCATTACCATTACTGATCCAAGCAGTGTGAATGATTGATTTAATTGGTAAGAATGTGATTTTAAGTCTTGTGATAATGTACTTTCATTTTGCCTCTTGGTAGCTAGACTGTCTATCATTTAAAGCTGTCAGGAATTTAAAATACAAATATCTGCACTAGATTTCCTCTTAGAATTTTGCTCTTTGGAATCACAGTGTTTTGGGTTTTTTCTTTATTTTTTTGGCCCCTTTTAAACTTGGATGCAAATTGCGTTGATTCTTGTAAATATTTTCTGTGTTGCAGAACTACAATGGAGAAATCCCTGGTCTCTGTCCAAAAATTGGGGCAGGAGTGGCATTTTGATCTTTTGTCAGTCAGACCTTGCATTTCTTTCTGTAGTAATTATGTTCTTTGCACGAGGAGTATTTGTACCTAAAAACTTGAAGGGCAGATGCTCATCTCTGAGCTGTGAGATTGAATTGCTTCATTACTGTTTTCAACAGGTCTACTTCAGAGGTGTCCATCCCAAGTTTCCTGATGGGGGGAAAATGTCTCAATACTTGGACAGCCTGAAAATAGGGGACACCATTGACTTCAGAGGACCAAGTGGCCTCCTTGTGTACAAAGGAAAAGGCAAGGCTGGTTTGGAAGATAGAATTTACCCAGTGTAAACAGTACAGGAAAAATGTCTTGTTACTGTAGAAGTGCTTTTTATTGATGCTGTTCTCGAGTAAGGGACGGGTTTTTTTTCCATGCTTATATGGACATAATTTATACACTGACGAAAACCCTGGGTATTTGCACTGTCAGCTGCTAATTTCCCAAGTAAAAATGAACTTTATGAGTAGGCATTACTTTTATGTCAGTGTAAAATATCTCACTTTACTATAATGCAGCCACAAACGTGTCGCAAACACCTTCTGGCAGTCTTGTGTGAAGCAGAACTCCAGCACGTGGTTTTTCAGAGCTTTGGATGTAGCATTCATGTTATCCTGTGAATAAGTAATGTGAATAAAACACAGCATTTTGGGGAGTTTCAGACTCTCTCTTGTGTTTGGCTGAAACAGGCAAATCAGCTCAAAAAGACAAAAATTTAAAAAAAAAACCCCCATGCTGCATATTTTGTGGTTTCCCCTTAAATAATCTGCACAGGGGAAATAAACTCCCTGAGCAGATCAATTCCTTAGTATAGAACTATTTCTGGAATCTAGGCTTGCAAATGTCACTGGGGGTGTGGGATGTGAGCAAATAGAAATACAGGTGGTGTGTACATAGGCTGTGGGCAGGGATAAGTCATAACCCATGTCAGTATCTGATGTTACCACCTCATGTCTTAAAATCACCTTTCAGAATTGCTTTAATTCAGGACATCTTCACCTTTTCTATTCTCTGGAAGGGAAGAGTGTAGGGGCTGAAACAAAATCAGTTTAGTAGGATGTGCTGGAGAGGGATAAAAGGAGGTGTGTCCTGCTTGCTTCAGTGTTCTCCATCTCTTTCCCTCTTCAGGAAAGTTTGATATTCGGCCAGAAAAGAAAGCTGAACCAGTTACCAAGACAGTGAAATACGTGGGGATGATTGCAGGGGGGACTGGTAGGTACCTGTAAGGATCCATCTGTGGTTCCTGACAGCTGGTAGATGCATTTGCTCACTTGTCCCTTCTTTTACTCCCAGTCCTCATATCACTGACCTGCCTCTCTCTTCCAGGGATAACACCTATGCTGCAGATCATTCGAGCAATCATAAAGGACAAAGATGACCCCACCACTTGCCAGCTGCTGTTTGCTAATCAGGTAATTCTGCCCTTTTTTTTCCTGTTTGTAGAGTTTTACTTACCTAGCAGAGCTCCACTCAGCAGATGAAATCCTCTCTGAGGAAGTCTGGTACAGAGATACAAACCCTGAGGGCAGAAGTGAACTGAAACGTTGGAAACCTCCCATATAAAAGCCCTGTAATAAATTGGGGTTTTAGCATTACTACAGAAATGTTTGCTAATGTTTGCCTTCCTGTGACTCATGGCTCTGTTTCTAATCCAGTTTATGAATGTTAAAGCCCGGCATTCCTTTGTGCAAGTTGTTAATGCTTTGGGCAGACTTTCAGAGCTGTCCCAGTGGAAACATGAAGGAGGTGGACATCTGTCTCCTCCAGCAATTGTAACTCCACAGCTTTGCAGCAGTGTCTGTGGAATCTTTCTGTCTGAGGACACCTTGGGTGAGGCTGAAATCAGCTGTGGTCTCCAGCAGGTCCCTCAGTTACAGAGCTGTGATTCTGCTTTACTGTCTGCTTTCCTTTCCATCCCCTCTGTCAGTTCTTCACGTGCTTCTCTTGCTCCTTGAGCTGTGGCATCCTGCATGCTGGCAGAGGGAAGCTCTCTCATCCATGGAATCCTTGTAAGAGAGATTTCCTGGATAACCCAAATGCTGGTGTGCTGCTGGGCAAGCACCCCTTCTTTGCCTGATGTTCTTCTGCTGGGAATCTTCTTTTTGATTTCTCCCTCTAATGAATATTTGCTTCTGGATTATGAGTTGTTATTTGTGGTGAGCTTCACTTAATGCTTGTGGTTTTTGCTTCTTTAGGCTCTCCTCTGTCTTTCTTCTCATTTGTGCCATATCTAGGCCCACAGGAAAGATGGAGAGAGACTCTTGACAAGGACCTGGAGTGGCAGGACAAGGGGGAGTGGCTTCACACTGACAGAGAGGAGGTTTAAGTTGGATATGAGGAAATTGTTCCCTGTGAGGGTCGGGAGGCCCTGGCACAGGGTGCCCAGAGAAGCTGTGGCTGCCCCTGGATCCCTGGCAGTGTCCAAGGCCAGGCTGGATGGGGCTCTGAGCAAGCTGGGATAGTGGAAGGTGTCCCTGCCCATGGCAGGGGGTGGAACTGGATGAACTTTAAGGTCCCTTCCAGCCCAGGCAGTTCTGTTATAACTCAGATACCTGAGTTATAACCTGAGATTTTTCTGCCCAGGAGCTGATCCAAGTGCTGAGATTGCCTGTTCTGAGGAGCCCTGCCAGTGCTCTCTGCTGCTGGCTGGAGCCCTTGGATTTGGGATAAAGTGCAGTGGTATCAGGGCAAGAGGGCCAGGATTTACTAGGAATGATTCAGAATGACTAACACAGGGCTGGAGCTGCTTTAGCAGCGTGGAAAACCCACTCCAGCTCAGAGGGAGAGCCTGGGGAACAGTCCCCTGCCTGTTAGCAACAGCCTGTGGAGACATCAGTCCCTGGCTTTAAAGAGTCCTTGCACCCAGTAACTGCACAAATAGAAAGCAGTTTTAAAAAATATTTTAAGGTGTTTAAAACAATCTGCATGGGCTCCTGTTGTGCTTCTGGCTGGCACACTTTGAGTTGGCCAGAGCCAGTAGGAGTTTCTCTGGAGCACCCACAGCTGCAGATCCAGGAGTAGGCACTTTCTGTGGAAGAGCTGCTGCACATTCCTGCTTACCCCAACAGCCATATCAAAAAGTCACCCCAGGACACCCCCACAGTGACAGACTCAGTGGTAACCTCTGTGCCAAATTACTAAGGCTGCAGGGGATGGCAGTACTTTCAGTCCCTACCCTTTTCCTTCCTGTTCAGGCTGCAGCTGCTCTTAGGGAAATTAGGCTTTCCTTTGGCCTTCAGTGGGGCTGCATCAGGGAGGAGCCGAACTTCATACCCTGAATAATGTTTGTTGTTCCAACCAGAACTTGATACCCTTTTGGTTGTTGTTCCACATGCTTCTTAAAAGCCAAACAGTCTCCATATGGCAGTGCTGATGATACTTGAATTGGCAAAGGTGAAAAACCTGGCATTTTCCTGGCTGGATGGCACAGTGTGAAGGGGTAGGAAGATATTTCTGTGCAGCCATTATTAGTTTTTTGATGTAATAGTGCTAAAAAGGGCTTTATTCTTCTGATTCCCTGACCAAGTAATGGGACTGCTTTGTTTTCTTTTTAGAGGGGAGGCATTGCTTGGTCAGGGTTTGGGAAAGTTATGAGCCTTTTATAGCTCTGCCACAGGCTAGGCATGGAAATAACCTGGGTTTGCTCTCCTCAGCCTGTAAAATGGAGTTGAATCGTCCCTTCCATCTGTCAGGGCCGTGCAGTAGCTGCTGCTCTGTGGCCATCTGAGGGCTGCACTCACATGCAGGGTGTGCTGATTGTTTTCCTTGTCCTGCAGACTGAGAAGGACATCCTGTTACGTTCTGAGCTCGATGAGATCCAGGCTCAGAATCCCAGTCGCTTCAAGTGTTGGTACACGCTGGACAAAGCACCTGAAAGTAAGACCTGAAGTGCCACTTCATGTGAAGCTCACGAGTGGTAATGTGTTTTTTACAGGAGGCATGCTGTGTCTTGTGTGTATTTCTGAGCTTCATGATTCATTTCTTGCTTAGTGAGTGTCTGAGTGTAGCCACTGGCATCATTCTCCACGCAGGGGTGCACAGAGGCTCAGGTGTAAGCAGAGAAGTGTTTCCAAAACTCCCCTCAGGCCAGTGGCAGTGCAGTGTTCCTCCCATGGCTGCACCTGAATGTTTACCATTGTCTCCTGTGGAGGGTGACCACCGTTTCTCCTTGCCCACAGACATAAATAGAACATGTTACCCCTGTGTTGGGAGCCTGCCCTGAGGCAGCTGCAGTGCCAGAGGCTCACAGGCACAGATCCCTGCCTGAGCTTGCTGAACAGGCTTGAGGAGGAGAAGGCTAAAACAGTGTCATTCCTTGTGGTCTTCCTTTCTTGCCACTCCTTGTCATGCCCACCCACATCAGGATAGATTCACACTTGTGTTCAGTGGGAGTTTGGGGCAGAGAAGGAAAAGCCATGTGCCTCCTCTTCCTTGTGACCAAGAATACACCTCTGGTGTGGTGAGGGAAGGGTCTTGCCCTCCCCACAGTCTGTTGCTGTTGTGTCGTGCAATTAGTGTTCTCCTGGAATTTCTGATCACCATTCCTTCTCTGGAGCAATTGTGAACTGATCTTAGCAGTTGGGATAAAAGTTCCTCCTTGGAGCCTCCTTAGGATTGTTCTGCAGACTTTCATTGTCATATGTGAAACCTGACCAAAACTGAGATAAAAAAATGTGTCAGTCTTACAGTGCCCAGAAGTTTGGGTCAGCAGCAGCAGAAGTTTGTTCTGCATCGAGGGCTGGGGATGTGATGGTTAAACCTGAATCCCAGTAAATCTGACTGTCACTGTAAATGTTCCAACTGGGAACAACTTCATCAGCTGGATTTCTCCTTTCTAAAGTGACTTGTATCTCTCATTTCCTCC
>VZTR01005366.1:1315338-1367552 GCA_013400775.1 Chaetops frenatus | reverse complement strand
ATTTTTTTTTTTTTTTTTTTTTTTTTAAACAGATTGGGATTACAGCCAAGGATTTGTGAACCAAGAGATGATCAGAGACCACCTGCCCCCACCTCAGAACGATGTTCTGATCCTCATGTGTGGCCCTCCTCCAATGATCCAGTATGCTTGCATTCCCAACCTGGACAAACTGGGCTATGCCAAGGACATGAGGTTCTCCTTCTAAACACGAGTGGTAATCCAGGGATCTTGTGTAGAAGGGAAGAAAAAAAAAAAAAAACATTTAACGGGGAACAGGACAAAGTTACAGAGGTGGCTGATGCACAGTGCTGGGAAAATACATTTACATTAGAAATGCTTCATATTTTCAGACTCTCTGGCAAGTAAGACACGTAACTGTGCTGAACCTGTGTGGAGAGGTGGTGATGCCTTGTGCTCTGTGTTGTGTGCCCCATGTCCAGGGAGGACAGTGCAGCTGCTCAGGGCAGCACACACTCATTTATGCTTTTTCTTAGTGCTGTAATCAAGTGGCAGTAATATCCTACTCCCTAACACTGTGCATACCCAGGATTTTATTCAGTATGAACTATGAAAACAGTGAAAAGTGTTGGATTATTCACCTTGCTTATGCCAAATTGTAATTCTTACAGAGCTCTGAGGGCCAGGAGTGTTTGCCTTGTATCCATAACCTTTGCAACATCAGTTTAAAGATGCTTGTTGAGCTGAAGGATGCCAGTTAACCATTTATGACTGAAGGTGTTGCAGCTGCCTTGTTAATCAAAACAGAGAGGTAGGCAGTGATAAAAAATGGTTTCCTTTGTATTTTGGAATAACCTCTCAAGTGCAAATACTTTTTCATCTGGTCACAGTTCTCATCCCTGGACAATGAAAGAAACTACAGAAGGTGGCTTTGGGTACTGTTCCACAAGTACCTTGAATTTTTTGCTTGATAATGTGTGGGTTACTAAAAAAAATTTCTTAATTTTGTATTTACTCCAAAGTACTGGGCAATAGGAGTACAAAAGCAGTTGTTCTGCATGTCCTGTGCAGTGAAAAAAAAATGCTGGGTGAAAACTGAATGGGATTTTTCTTGTTAATTGTTTCCCAGAGGTGGATTTGGAGTGAAGAGAGCCCAGGTTTCATTGCTGGGGGGGTTTGGCAGGCAGCCCAGCTTTAGGTGCAGTAGCACCCAGTTGCCTCCCTGTCTCCATCAGGCAAAGCTTGGTAAGGATGCACAGGAACAGCCTTAAATCACCAAACTGACAGCAAATTCAAGTGTTTCACTGAGTCTAAAACTGTTTCCTAGAAGCTGTTTACTACAGCTTCAATTTATTATTTTTTAATATCCATTTTTTACAGCAGCCTTTTACCTAGTTTTTAGGACACAGCAGGCATCTTGCATGCCCAATTTCTGCTTCTGATCAGCAGAGATGCTGCTGAGGTTAGAGGTGTCCTGCAAGGAGTCCAGGAAACTAAAAACCTTGTTCTGGTGATGACATCAGAGTGACTGAAAAGATGTTTAGTCATGTATGAAGTACTGTGGGTGCTGAGGTAGCTACAGGCATCAATGTACAATAGCAATTTTCAAAGATTGGGTAGGAATTTGAGGTTATAGCTCATTGTGTTTTCTTTTGTGCCCATACAGCAGGTGGGTAGTGTGTATTTAAAAGGTTCATTTTCCAGCCAGAATTAAAAGGCAAAGATACTACAGTTAATTTAAGGAACCTCAACTAGATAATACTGTTATTAATTCTATTAATTTGACATTTGCCTCAAGTCTTGTATTTTTGATGTGTGCTTCTGAAACTTGTTCTTTAATACTATAAAGTTGAAATACTACTCAATTTTTCAAGTTTTAGTCCCTTTTTTTGGAAGGTAAAAAGCAGAAACATGAGAGAAGTGATCTTGCTGCTGGTCTGTATCACTGTGGGATATGCATAGATTTTTTTCATTATTGTATTTGCTAAGGTCATTCCCATCTTTTTTATCCTGAATAAAGTTTTGGAAAGCTGAATTTCCTGAGAACTGGTTCATATTTTGATTATTCTTAACTTGGAGTTTCCCTTGGCACCAAAATCAGTGGGTAAATCCAACATGTCCTTGAAGGGCCATAAGATCACAGATATCCAATCCCCCATTCCCTCAGCATTTGTTCACTGAAGCTTTTCAGGGTTAATATAATAAACTTAAGGTTATGGCAATTTCATGATCAAAACAATAAATCTGTGAAAAAGAAACTTAACTAAGCTGGCTAAAAGTGGTCCCTGCTGATGACTAATTAAAACAACTGATTTGTAAAGGAGGTAGGATAATAAAGTAATTCCTGGCTTTCCAACACTAAAAATGCAGCACCAGAGGGTTCTGATATCCCGAGGGTTTAGGGGATATTTGGCAAAAATTTATGGTGGCCCAGGCTGGACTAGGTTTTTAACAGTCCCTGAATTCACAGGATCAGGCATTCCAGTGTGCACTGCACAGGATTTTTCAGGGAAATCCCTTGATCCCCAAATCCATCTGAGTTCAAAGGAAAAACCCCTGGGAGCTGAAGGCAACAAGATGTTTCTTCAGCATTTTGAAGTATTTGGTGTGTCCTAAATGTTAGGTTTGAATTCATGCAAATTTTCCAGGACTGTGTGTTTGGAGTTGCTGGTTTAGAGATGGCAAGGTCTGGATTTGGATTTGTGGGCACTGAATGCTCCTTATGTCAGCTTTAGGTCTGGATTGGTGGAAATTGTCAGAGCAAAGAGAAGGGAATTGAAATGCACAGATCTGTTCTTGGAGAAGTGATCAGGATGGGAGAAAAAAAGGATGACGAACTGCTGGGAGCTCTTGGAGTGAGGGAAAGGATCCAAGGACTGGAAGCAAAAGCTGTGGAACAGAGCCTGAAAAGGGAATGGGAGAAAGAGGAAAAGAATCCCTGCTTCAGGAATCCAGCAGGTGCCAGGAGAGGATCATTTTCCATCCACCAGCTCTCAGTGGAATCCTAATAATGAAGGTCAAGGGAAACTGTTTGTTTGTTATTTTTAGGTTTGGAATGAAAGGTGCTATTCCAGAGGGGAATATTCACCTGTTAAAATTCTGCTGGATAAAGGAAGAGAGGGAGGAAGCAGCAGGGGCATGAACAGGTGAATTTTTGGTGGATACAGGGAAAGACATGGGAAGGGCCTGAGGTAAAATACACCTCACAGGTATCACCAGGAAAAGCCCCAGCTGCCCATTTGTCCAAGCTGACATTCCAGAGGGGTAACCAGTGGTTAGCACATCCACTTCTGTATTCCTTGGATACCCAGTGCATTGTTGGGAAGAGACAGTATTAGGAAATGAACAAATCCAGGAATGAAATTGCTGGTAGTAAAGCCCTGGAGGCCCAGGGTTTGATATTCTCCCAGCACCCAAACCCAGCAAAAGGAATCCTGGAGAAGCTGGAAAACACTGCCGCTCTGTTGGTGGAATTCCTGGGAAATGGAAAGCAGCAGAAGCAGTAAGAACAGAGCTGAAACCAGACTCCAGTCAGGTAAGGCAGACACCAAATCCTTTGGAATTAGAATTGGTTGGGCTGAGAAGAATTTACTTGCTAAATTTGTACCCCATGGATTCCTGAGCAGGATCCCAGCAGGAAAGGCTGCAGGGATACTCCACGAGAAGATCCAGACTGGGGACTGTTCCCAGATGGGAGAAGTGAGCCTTGGAATTGTCTGGAGAGAAGAAAGAGGGATCCTTTCAGCACAAGGATCAGCTGTCAAACATGGGGGTGTTATCAAACAATCCCTCAGGAGCGTTTAGTTCCCAAGCCAAAGGATTCCTGAGCAGGATCCCAGCAGGAAAGGCTGCAGGGATACTCCACGAGAAGATCCAGACTGGGGACTGTTCCCAGATGGGAGAAGTGAGCCTTGGAATTGTCTGGAGAGAAGAAAGAGGGATCCTTTCAGCACAAGGATCAGCTGTCAAACATGGGGGNGGGTTAATATAATAAACTTAAGGTTATGGCAATTTCATGATCAAAACAATAAATCTGTGAAAAAGAAACTTAACTAAGCTGGCTAAAATGGTCCCTGCTGATGACTAATTAAAACAACTGATTTGTAAAGGAGGTAGGATAATAAAGTAATTCCTGGCTTTCCAACACTAAAAATGCAGCACCAGAGGGTTCTGATATCCCGAGGGTTTGGGGGATATTTGGCAAAAATTTATGGTGGCCCAGGCTGGACTAGGTTTTTAACAGTCCCTGAATTCACAGGATCAGGCATTCCAGTGTGCACTGCACAGGATTTTTCAGGGAAATCCCTTGATCCCCAAATCCATCTGAGTTCAAAGGAAAAACCCCTGGGAGCTGAAGGCAACAAGATGTTTCTTCAGCATTTTGAAGTATTTGGTGTGTCCTAAATGTTAGGTTTGAATTCATGCAAATTTTCCAGGACTGTGTGTTTGGAGTTGCTGGTTTAGAGATGGCAAGGTCTGGATTTGGATTTGTGGGCACTGAATGCTCCTTATGTCAGCTTTAGGTCTGGATTGGTGGAAATTGTCAGAGCAAAGAGAAGGGAATTGAAATGCACAGATCTGTTCTTGGAGAAGTGATCAGGATGGGAGAAAAAAAGGATGAGGAACTGCTGGGAGCTCTTGGAGTGAGGGAAAGGATCCAAGGACTGGAAGCAAAAGCTGTGGAACAGAGCCTGAAAAGGGAATGGGAGAAAGAGGAAAAGAATCCCTGCTCCAGGAATCCAGCAGGGGCCAGGAGAGGATCATTTTCCATCCACCAGCTCTCAGTGGAATCCTAATAATGAAGGTCAAGGGAAACTGTTTGTTTGTTATTTTTAGGTTTGGAATGAAAGGTGCTATTCCAGAGGGGAATATTCACCTGTTAAAATTCTGCTGGATAAAGGAAGAGAGGGAGGAAGCAGCAGGGGCATGAACAGGTGAATTTTTGGTGGATACAGGGAAAGACATGGGAAGGGCCTGAGGTAAAATACACCTCACAGGTATCACCAGGAAAAGCCCCAGCTGCCCATTTGTCCAAGCTGACATTCCAGAGGGGTAACCAGTGGTTAGCACATCCACTTCTGTATTCCTTGGATACCCAGTGCATTGTTGGGAAGAGACAGTATTAGGAAATGAACAAATCCAGGAATGAAATTGCTGGTAGTAAAGCCCTGGAGGCCCAGGGTTTGATATTCTCCCAGCACCCAAACCCAGCAAAAGGAATCCTGGAGAAGCTGGAAAACACTGCCGCTCTGTTGGTGGAATTCCTGGGAAATGGAAAGCAGCAGAAGCAGTAAGAACAGAGCTGGAACCAGACTCCAGTCAGGTAAGGCAGACACCAAATCCTTTGGAATTAGAATTGGTTGGGCTGAGAAGAATTTACTTGCTAAATTTGTACCCCATGGATTCCTGAGCAGGATCCCAGCAGGAAAGGCTGCAGGGATACTCCACGAGAAGATCCAGACTGGGGACTGTTCCCAGATGGGAGAAGTGAGCCTTGGAATTGTCTGGAGAGAAGAAAGAGGGATCCTTTCAGCACAAGGATCAGCTGTCAAACATGGGGGTGTTATCAAACAATCCCTCAGGAGCGTTTAGTTCCCAAGCCAAATCAATCTCCTGCCTTGTGAAGCTCAGAAATCTGGGAAAACCCCAACTAAAGCTGGCTATAAGTGGTCCCTGCTGATGACTCATTAAAAGAACTCATTAAAAAGGAGGTGGGATTGATAAAATACTCACAAAAACCTCTTGCCAAGATCAGAGTTCTCTGCCCAGCAGGGACATTTCTCCCACTCTGCAGCAGACACCTCCTCCCTCCACATCCAGGGAACACCAACTTCCACCTGGGCTGGCAACAAGAGAAGGACAAGGAATATCTTTAAGTCATTTCAGCCTCAGGGGTGTCCAGTCCTGGGAGAAAGCACTTCCCACACCACTCCTGGAATTTTCTTTCCCTGTCTCTTCCAGCTTTGGAAGGTTTCTGTGGGAGCCTGGTTTATTTGTGCAATTCAGAAGTTGCATTCCCTAAAGCACTCCCTTGGGAGCATGAAGCTTCCCTCATGCATTTCATTTCTTTATCCTAAATATTTTTCTCAATTATCTACAATCTAGAAAGAAAAAATCCCCCTACTTTTCCACCACTGATTCCCTCATTTTTACTTCCAAGTATTTATTTAATACCATGGAGCTTTTCTCGAGATTTACCCCCACAACTTTCCCTACTACTCATCACCTCACTTTTCCCTCAAAGTGCTCAGTCTCTACCCCAGAGATTTTGTCAAGTTTTGCCTCCAGAATTTTCCCTACATGTTCACTATTGAGTTCCTCATTTTTTTCCCCAAAACATTCATTCTGTCCCCTCCAGGTATGTGCACAGCTCCATTCCCCTGGGTCTTGTCGCTGGTCACTAGAGAGAAAAGATCAGTGTCTGCCCCTCCCCTTCCCTAGTGCTTTATATACATTTGATTTGCCAGGACTTTTAAGCATTTTAAGAATAATTTTTTTTTTCATCTGCAAAGGCAGCTCTGGTATCAGATACTGTTTTCAGTATCATTGAAGAGATGATAAATCCCTTCACAAACAGAAAGGCAGGTGAGCTTAGTGTTGTTTCAGCAAGACACAATCAGCTTCTAAAGCTTTGCTCTGTGTAGCTCTGGGCTGCCTGCACTTCATTCTCTGTGAAATTTGTGTTCCAGCCCCTCTGGTGTTCAGGAGGCTCATTCTGCTGGGGGCAGCAGTGGACACAGGCTGACTCCTAAGAAAATTGTGCAGGAAGAGCTACTTCTCCTCTTTTGGGCTCCTGCTGGTTTCATTTGCAGATTTCTGTTTGGCTTGTGGATTGCAGCTTCTGGAGCTGGAGGAGCCAGGAAAGAGTTGTTTCTTATCTTCTGTCCCTCTGTGACTCATGAGCACTTAGGTCTTTATGGCTGTGCCCCTTTATGAACCCCCAGCTTTAGAACTTTTTAAATCCCAACAGCTTTCAGGGCTGTCTCGTTTGTGGTTTTACTACAGTGATTTACTGCCTGCTCCTAGATTGTCTTTAAAAAAACCAAAACAATGCATTTAGTCCCCTGTGGTAATTTTTATATGTTTTGTATCCAAGTTCTGTCAGGAATGTGACGTTTCCAGTATAAAGACACGTGTTGTGTATCTCAGAAATCAAAGGTCATTATTGCAGGACTCTTACAGTTGCTTTGGGAAAGAGCCATGGGAAACACTCCCATGTTGTGGGAGCTTGGAAATAAACAGAAAGATCAAATGGAATGAAACTCCTGATCCAGCTGCAAGAAAAATCCATTTTTCACCAAAAAAAAAAGTGTGTGTGGGGGTAGCACGAAGTCAGAACAACTTATGTAAAGCACTTCATAAATAATTATATAAACAATCTAAAATAAAGTTCTATCCCGTGCTGCAAGCAAGATACTTGCATGAGTGTGTGGCATGCTGCTGCCTCAGCTCCTTTGGGATAAAGCAAAAGGAGATGGATTGTTTGTTCTTCTCTCTCTCTCCATCTTTGCTGCATTTAAACCAAATATTTACTGATTCTAGTGAACTTTCTCATCATGGGCACTTTTCTGGTGTTTCAGATTTGGTGATAAGGGTTGATAACCTTTAAAATGGTGAAGAGGATTCCTGACAGCAGCTGGAGGGGAAGATATTTCCAAGGGGATTATTTTCCCTCCAGGTCTATTATACAGCTGGTGTGACTGTCCCATCCCTGGCAGTGTCCAGGGCCAGGTTGGATGGGGCTCTGAGCAACCTAGAATAGTGGAAGGTGTCCCTGCCCATGGCAGGGGGTTGGAACTGGATGTTCTTTAAAATCCTGTCCAACTCAAGCCATTCTGTGACTGTCATAAGGAGTAAGTCTAAAAATTCAGAGTTCAGACATTTCAGTCTCACAGCAGGATGCTTTCCATAGGACAGAACTTCTAACCTGTTCCAGTAGCCCTAAACCAGTCCATTATGTGTCTCTGGAGAGGTACTTTGGCACGTGGTGGACTTGGCAGAGTTAGGTTTACAGTTGGACTGAATGATCTTGAAGGTCTTTTCTAACCTAAATGATTCTATCATTCAAACAATAGGTTACACATGTGGGTGTGGGGTGGCCAGATTGTCTTTTTCCCCCAAGTGATCAGGCCTTCATAGGTAATTTCATTTGGTCACTGATGGGCCAAGAATTTTGTGGCACTGTTATCTGTGATTCTGTGAAATGCCCAGTTTAATCTTGTGTGCACCAATGAATGATTGCACACTTCCTTGTCTTTAAACAACCTGGGAAACATCTTCCAACCCTTCAAATTCAAATGGAGGATGAGCTTTGGTTTTTTCTGAACGTCGAGTTCCACTGAGCATGCAGACCAGGATTGACAGCACTTTTAGGATGTCCCAAGTGAACTTCCACATTGTAATTGATTTATACCAACAAAACCTGAGTGCCAACTTGACCCCACTGCAGTCAGGGGGAATCTTTGCCTTCAGCATGGCCAAGATCAATATTAAGAATAATTGCAAGGTAGCTGTTAAAACTGAAGTTCAAGGTAGAAAAATGGGCTGGGTATAAATCCTCTCTGCAGACAGGCTGTATTTTTCCCTTGTTCTTCCTCTGCAGTTATCATTGCACGAATTTATGGGCATTTAGACATATAAATCAATACATATTTAATTCACACAGGCTGCTGATGAGATCATTGTAACAGAACTTGCTTTGTCACTTGTAGGCACAGTAATGCATCTCTTAATAATCCAAACTTTCTAAATGTTGAGCTTCTTAGGAACTGAGAGATTAGAGTCACATACAGCTATTAATGATGAAGAAGCAAAAAAAAAATAAAAAATGCAGCAATGCTCACATACTGCACTCAAGGTCAGTACCACAGGTAATGGCACAGAGAACAAATCAGATTCAAAACCAGCATTTAGAGAAGAAGTTTGTGTCAAAACAATGAAATTAGTTCACATTTCACGTGGTTTATTTCATAGAGCTGGAAATGGTTTAACCAATATTTTTTACAAACAAGCATTTAAAAATTACCTGCTGTGAATGGGAGGATGTTGTGGTTTTTTTTAATGATGGAGCATTTTCTTGCAGAAGGATCCCTGCTTTGCTGATGCCACTGATGATGTGATAATGCTGTACAGCACTGTCTTGAGAAAGGCCAGGGCTGTTTGTGTCTGGCACAGTCCAGCACCATCAGCACACCAGTGAATCCCAGAAATAATCCAGTTACAGGAGCAAAGCCCACCAGACCAACCTAATTGGCTTCTCTTCCACCACCTACCTCCAGATCCAGCTTGGGATTCTCCACACAGCACTCTCAGGATGGTGTAAACATTGCCCAGAAGCCTAATCTGGCAGATATTTTAATGTAAGTAGCTTTTATTCTGGACAAGCTCTGTTTAGAATTGTCCCTATGTTTAAATAAATATTTGCACTTGGAGTGTACAAGACAGAATTAAACTCCACAATTAAATTGCTGGTTTAGTTGGTGGTTAAGTGGAAACTCGTGGCAGCACAGTTAATTCTGCACTGAAAGTAAAAAGAGAGACAAAGTAAGAAAAACAGGTGCAGCCACAGGCAAAAACAATTAATCACATTTTAGCAAATGTTTACAGTGTTTTAACTATATTGAGATATTCGTTAAATTATAATTAAAACTTAAATAGAAGTGATCTGCACCTCAATTTCAAACCTACTTTGATTTTTAATGCAACAATTTTAGCTGAAATATTTCTCCAACAAACACACAGGTTCATTAACATTAGGAAAGTATTACTAACATTTTCTTAAGAATGTGTAAACACTAATGAATTGCTGAGTACTTTCTGCATCAGAGACAGCACTTGAGAGTTCAAGGGCCTTTTGCTGAAATTCCAGGACAAATATTAATGGTGAGCTGAGCAGAGCTTCTCCTATGGAAATAGGAAACTTGGCTGAAGAGCAAAGCCAGGATAAACATGTGGATTCAGCCATCGTTTAGCTTAAGCAAAGCCACACAAAAATAGCTGCAAACTTTACTGAGCAGATGTGGCTCCCCTTCTGTAAACTCGAGATACCACTTCCAGATTTTTAACTTTGCCTCTTGGTTCTCATTATTACAACCATTCTTATGATGGCTGTGCATTTTCAGCAATGAATTTACTTTCCCAAAGCCCACAGACCAAAAGTGTTGAAAGTGTCACCGTGTGTAGGAGTAAGGGAAAGATTCCTGGGGCCAGAAGGAGACAGAGGAAGGCAGCACGCTCCTGTTCACGAGGAGGAATGAGGCTCTCCACAGAGTGCAAACTGGTCATTGGCTGCTGGTTGCTGGTTTTTTTCCAGATAGGTGAGATCTTTATGTGCATGGGACTTGTGAGGAAAATTCAGGCTGATGGTCGGCTGGGATTTGACTCTCCCACCTGGGATTGATCCACACATTCCTCGAGCCTTTCTGTGGGAGAGGAGTGAATTTAGTGCTCTCCCAGCTGGGATTGATCCACACATTCCTCAAGCCTTTCTGTGGGAGAGGAGTGAATTTAGTACTCTCCCTTGGCTTGTGTTTTCAGTGTTTAGTGGAGGGAGGTGCTGCCTCTGGCTGCAATTCATGAGATGTGAGGGCCTGACCTTCTCACACTTGAGAAATACCTGCTCTCCAATCACTTGCACATACCTGTGTTATTCCATATGCAGCAAGTCTTGGTGTAGAGATGAGTCCAAATTAAAATAAAACAGACACAAACTCAACAAGACTGACACTTTCATGTCTGAGTGTTGTCCTGCCCCCAGCCCCACTGCGTGGTGTAGCAGTGGTCACTCAGTGTCTCACCTCATCTGCCTTCTGAAATAAGGAGGATTCCAACAGGTTTCTACTTAGTCTTCATCATGAGAAACCTGGAGTGGGACTGACTTAATCTGCAAAATCTCATTATCTGGCTTTTCATTTGGGGTGATTTGTCAGTGCTGTGGCAGAATTACATCACTTAAATGAGTTTAATGCTGAGAACAGGAATTAGGCCATCAAATCTGAAATGCTGCTAAGATAGCATGGGTGTTACTGCTGTTTGGAGCTCACAGAATCCCAGTGATGTGGGATTTGCCTGGAGTTTGGGAAAGCGAGGTCTTTGCTTCTTAATCTGTTACTAATGCTGAAATAACCTGGTTTGGGTCCTCACTTACATAGCAGGTTGGTAGTCAAAGGGTGCTGTGCAGAGGAGTAATTTGTAATTTGTGGTTCTGAGACTGCAGGTAAAAGGTGATCCCTGCCACTGGTGCTTCTGAGAGCAGGCAGGAGAGAAAAATGCTGAGCTGAGACAAAACAAGCTAGGAAAACTCTTGGGACTGGGATTCCTCAGGTTTTTGTTTGAAAACCCATCAGGGCCCTAGAGCTAACATCAAAAAACCTATTTGCTATTTTCATTGGCATGATGAGGCTGAAACCACCAACCATGCAAGGCTCTACTGCTCATAAAATCCCAGGATTTTGGGGATGGGGCGTGAGTGGACTGTTCTGACTGCAGTAGCTTTGCTTCTTGGCAGTGGCTGGGGAGATGGATGAACTTCAGTGCTTTAACATCAGTGTCTACAATATCATTTACCTCACAATGGCTACTGAGAGCTGTTCCTCAGCCTCACAAGGAGCTGGAGCAGGCTCCACAAGGAGCACACTTGGCATTCAAGGATGGGTGTTGGTGCAGATGCATTTTTAAACCCGTGAAAGAAAAGGAAAATAGGAGGGAGCTCTTTCCACTGCTATTTTTATGCTGCCTTACATCATGTATACAAGGATACTGAGTTCAGCCATTGTGCATTTTAAACAACAAGCCTGGTGTTGGGATCTCTGTGTTCAGTGTTTCAGCTTTGCATCCTGGGTGACCTTTGGGCTTCATACCATTGTCTCTCTTTCCCACCTGTGAAAACACAGCCTAAATCTCTCCACACTTCAAAGGCCTTTCCTTCAGAAGAATCACTTCACTGTTACAGTAAGAACAATCATAAAGTGCTCAAAGCTGAGGAAAGGCTTCTCCTACCTGGGAAAGCTGCACAGATGGAGAGTTAATAATTGCCAAGTGTAATTATTGTCAAGCTGAGGCTGCATTTCTGAGCAATATACAGGGCAGACAGTTAATGCCATAAGGAAATCAGCATTACAGCTTGTACTGTAGCTCAGGTATGGGATGGAAGTTCTTGCCAATTTGCTGCTGAATTGGTGTACCATTAGGATAAAACAGCAACAAGGAGTGTCAGAGAACAGTGGAGTGGCTGGACTTCAATGCCTGGAGAAGTTACTTGTGTCCTGCTGCTGCCTCTCCTTGCCTGGCAAGGAATGCTGCTGCTGCAGCCTCACAGTGATGATTTTGTTGGTAGTTCTTCCTGAAAAGCAAAACAAGCACGATGAACCAAACTTGAGTCTGAGAAGCTGAACTTGCAAGCAGCGACACCCTTTTTCAGCTTGATTAATTAAAATTTAATCAATAGCTGGGACACAGCTGCTGACTAGAAAACCAGCATATGGAGCTGATCTGTGATCGTCTGAGGAAAATAAGAACTTGTGCACACATTGGCCCTGCACTGCTGTTACATCAATAGCTGTTTATATTTAAATCTCATCAGATTGATAGTGAGTCTGAGTTCTTACTGTGACTTGACTTTTGAAGGTTTTTGGAGAAAATGGCATGTGGAGATGAGCTTTGTGCTATCTATAGGATTTCCTGTCTCACAATAGCCCACCCAGCTGTCCTCTCTATAGCTGAATATTCATCCCCAAGTAATGATGCAGAGAAGATGTAATTCTGCAGTGCAGCAGAGTGCCAATGGCAGCTGTAGATTTCCTATCCCCCCACATTAGTACAGAATACAGAGGCTTTAGTGTCCTACTACAAAGAATTGTGTACACCCTTCTGGCAGGTGTACCTGGGGCTTGTAATTGCTACCTTGGGTGATTTTAGCATGTTCCCTGTGGTGTGCAAAGTGTAAATTGATGTTATTCCCTCAGGCTGAGAGAGGTTTGAAATCTCTAGGAGAAGGCTGTGTGTAGAAATACCTGGTTCTGCATGCTTCTCTCAGTGGGGTGGAGCTAACCTCTGTTTTGCTCCTGGCCTTGATGATCACAGAATGGATGGAGCTGGAAGGGACCTCTGGAGATCACCCAGTGCAAGCCCCCTGCTCAAGCAGGATCACGTCCAGGTGAGTTTTGAATCTTTCTAGAGAAGGAGATTCCACACCCTCTCTGGGCAGCCTTTTCCAGTGCTCTGTCACCTGTAAAGAATTTTTCTTGATGTTCAAATGGAACTTTCTGTGTCCTGGTTTGTGCCCATTGCCCCTTGTCTTGTCACTGGACACCATTGAAATGTGCCTGTTCCCTTCTCCTTGACACACCCTTAAAATATTTAGACATATTGGTAATATCCATCTCAGTTGTCTCTTCTCCATTCTTCCTCATCAGCTATTACTGTCTAGACAGCTACTGTGAGATATATCTGGGATTAAGGGATTCTTTAAAAAAAAAATCCCAGCTTTTATTAAATGAGATTCCTGAAGTGAGGATTTCCAGTGCCTTGTTTACAGCCAGTCACTGAGCTGAGTAGTGCTGCCCTTGAAAGAGTCCTCCAGAACATTCCCACCAGGCAGAGCTCAGATTAGGCTAGATGGTGGTCCTGATTACCAGAAAGTAGGTGGGAACAGAAGATTCACCACGGTGTGTGTGGCAGAGGCTGGGAATGTACAAGGAACCCAAATGTCTCAGAGGGAAGATCCTCCCTGGGTGCTGCACCTGCTCCCCAGCTCACAGAGCCACAGAGAATCACAGCAATGGCATTGTCTTCCTCAGCATCTGGCCTGGCATTGTCACCACAGGGCACCTCTGGTTGAACTGACAGGCAGGGATGGCCACAGAGACAGGTAAATCCCCAGTGAGGGCACTGGTGCACACGCAGGGAAATGTTATTCCAGAGTTTGTTCCAGCTCTGGTTCAGAAACATCCCCTGCAGACCTGCCTGCTCTGCTGGGTAATGCTTCTCTTTAAATACCATTCTGTGCTAGTTTGACATTTCCCCCTCCTGCCAGCTACAGAGCTGGTCTAGAAAGCTGGAGGGGTTGTGGTTTTTTTTTTTGGTGAAGTGGGAGCATTCAAGCAGAGAGGCAGATCTGCTGCAGGGCACCAACAAATAAATGATACCAGCCCTCACCCAACAGAGTGCAGATGGAAATTTCAGCTGTCAGAGAGATGTTCTTGTTCCTCCTGCACCAGCACAGCATTTACCTCACCAAGACAGAGACACTCAGGTGTCCTGCAGCTGTAGGTTCTTGCCTTCAGAAGCTGCTTGTGTAGGTTTCAAACATAAACACCTACAACAAGGGATGGAGGGGAAAGACAAGTGTAATGTGACTGGATGTTGCCATTTTGTCTCTTGGCATCTCTTCTTGCTGGGACTTTTTTCTGTTTTTGTTTTGTTTAAAATTACATTATCTTTGTGCTCTCAATCCCCTTCCTTATCCTACCCTGCTGGAGGAGCTGCTGCCCCTGGCCCAGGCATTGTGAGGGACATCAGGTCATGTAAACCAACTTTTCCCACAGTGCTGGGGTCCCTGGGAAGGCCATCAGTGTGTCCATCTGAGATGTGTGTGAGCACAACCCCTCCCAGTGTGGAACTGTGCCATGCTTGTCCCCACTGCTGCCTTGTCTCATTCTCATCCTCCCCTCAGCAGTAGCCTGGGGAGTCTCATTCAGCCATCTCACAGTAACACTGTATTGATGCTGGGAGTTCAGATCATTATTTACAGAGATTACTTCCCCTTGTGACACTCCAAAAGCTGCTGGCAGGCCTGCACAGCACTTGTGCCAGCTGCCTTCCCGAGGAAAGCAAATTCCAGGTTTGAATCAGTCTTGAGATCTTGGGCAGAGAAGGGGCTGTGAGCTCTGAGCAGAGCTAGAACTCACTTCTGACACCCCCTTTTTGGGAATGCCGTGGCTGCCCTTGGGTTTTATGAGACAAATGTTCTGAAACTGCCTGAAGCTCGTGTTGGTTGAAGTGACTGGGGGCCTGTGTCAGTCTCCCAGCCCTCCTTTGATGTGTCTCTCCCAGCCTGATAATGCAGGAGCAATCAGCTGCATAATTTTCATGGGAAGCAGGAGGGCAGCTTGGCCTAATGTCTTCCTATGTACAAAATATGACATGTTGAATTTAAAAACACCCCCACACAGTTAATGCAGCTTTGGTAGCTCAGTGGGGGCCCACACTGACTGCTGAAGCCCATGGGGATTCTGTGGGCTGACTGACAATGGGGGACAGGAAAGGCCTGTGATTTTTAAGTCCTTATTCCATCATACTTTATCATAAGAAATGCAACATAATTTGTCCTGTGTTACTGGAATATTCCCATGATCTCCTGTGTTTGCAGGAGAGGGGGAGCTCAGTTTGTCCCCTGCAGGGACACGCCCATGTATCACATATTTATTTACTAATTATATCTAACTAACCTGCCAGACCCTTGCAGGTGTGCCTGTCCACAGAAAAACCCATGCAAAGCTCATCACCACATATTTTTGCCATAAAACTTAGCTGATTTAGGCAGATCATTTGCAGCTGGTGAATCAAAGTGCTTGTTGCTGGTCAGTATCCTCAAAATGTAATCCTGAAGAGAAGTGGCACTTCCATTCCCTGATTTTATTCACATTTTAGCCAGGAACTCAAGCTTTTGGTGGATAGTCCCCAGTTAGTTTCTGAGTCTTGAATTTATTGCTATTTCTGTTTCACATTATTCAGCTTGTTCAGCTCCAATATCCTTTCTGCACATGTAGAAAAATCCCTTTTATCAAAAGCTGGTTCACTTCAGCCAATTCTTGTACCAGATGTTCAGATGGTAATTCCATCAGCTGGGTTGATTTTATGTTCTTTAAAATTTTAGTAGCAAATGTTTGCGATTTTCACCTTGAATTTTATTTTATTTAAAAATATATATATTAAACTTATGTTTTAATACCCAGTGTAAGAATTTCACACTTTATTTTAAATAGGCTTACATCTTAAGTAGGCTATTGAATTATTAATGAGTCCAGCTTAACTGTTTTCTTATGTATATGTAAAAGCATAGACATATCTTTTAAAAGAAGACAAGATTTTTAAAAATCATCCAGTCTAAAGCCCTGATTCCCAAACATTAAGGGGAAGTTTTGTGTTAGAAAAATACTTGCCAGAAGATTATGGTTACTTCTGACTTCTGTTTTATCTTAAATATGAAAACATCATTCCTCGGATTCCTGAGATGGACTCAAACATCTTTTAATGTCCCCTGCATGTGTTTTGTGTATAAATTAAGGGCCTTGTATCTGAATTTCCTGCCTTTTTTTCTAATTTTCAGGTAGTTTGTGTACAAATATAGCAGTGGTGTATGTAAGTACACAAGAAGTAATCTGAGTAAGGGGAAGTGGTGACTAAATTAATTGGAAATGCTGAAATAGTTCTTTCCAGAACCCAGAATTAGAAAAAATACCCGCAGCAATGATTTTGATCACTTAGATTTGAAACTTCTTTAAAGAACCTCTGTAAAGGAAAACAATTGTTTTAGGAACCAAAGCTGCTTTTCTAGAAGATGGGCACAGCTGTTCTCTGAAACTGAAGCAGACCTTCAGCTCTCGGAGGGCCTGGTGAGCCCTGCTTGGTGAACTCTTACCTCTGCCTCTTTAAAGGTGCTTTCAGGAGCTTTTGGCACGAAGACAAATCACGACAGGACCGCTGATGCAGGATCCCTCGTGCCTGTGCATTAGCAAATTGGGCACTAATGAGCTGATAGGGCTTGTAAAACTTTCGGCAGGAGGCATTTGGCCAAGCAGGCGTGAGCGCCGCAGGTACCGCCGCGAAGCCGAGCTGCCAGAGGAGGTGTGGCTCCCATTCCCAGCAAGGTCAGACTCGGGATGCCATTCATCTCAGATCTGAGATGCACGTTTGCTTATCTGCCCTTACGCTGTGCTCACCTGCTTTCTGTGCCTTGCTTTTTCTGCTGCACCTGTTTGACTTTTTATCACTCACGGTGTGTGTTGCATCCAGGCTGCTCTTCTTGTCCTTGTGCAGGAGCTGCAGTGGCAGCAGGACACATGAAATGGATGCAGGAGGTGCAGCTGAGCCAGACAGAGCGACCCTGCAGCCTGGCAGAACTCCTGTGCTCGTTGGCACAGCCTTCACCTCCTCCCTTGGTCTCCACCACCTTTTCCAGGCTAGTCCCTGGATGAACACATGTGCATTCCCATGAAATAGCTTGTTGTTTACATTGTGATTTTCATATTATTTTGCTTAGCTGCTGTTCTTGCAGTATTTGCTTTCATGAAAATCCTAAATATCCATCTCTTCATCCCAAATGCATTGCTCTGTTTCTCTCAATGCTTTGTCAGGGGTGTGAAGTTAAAATGTTTGACCAGCTTTAAAAGGGACATTGATGAGTAGCACAATCTGAAAAAGCAGAACAAATTGTTCCCTGTGAGGTTGGTGAGGCCCTGGCACAGGTTGCCCAGAGAAGCTGTGGCTGCCCCATCCCTGGCAGTGTCCAAGGCCAGGTTGGATGGGGTTTTGAGACACCTGGGATAGTGGAAGGTGTCCCTGCCCATGGCAGGGGTTGGAACTGAATGGGCTCTAAGGCCCCTTCCAACCCAAACCATTCTGTCATTCTGTGACATCCAGATTTCAATTGTGTAATGACTTCAGTGAGATATTCAGGCACTTTTGCGATGGGAAGAGGCAAATATTCCTCTGATTCACCAGCAGACAACTGAACTTCAGTCCATCCTGCACACCTTCTGGCAGGAATGCTGAAGGGTGATTTTAGTTTTTACCCCTTGTTTGTCTCATGGATGGATCTCAAATCATTTGGTTTAGGTATATAATGTAAATATTTTAATTTTATAGGTTTAGTGAAGTTCTAGGTATAAACTATCCCTATCAGCCATACTACACTCACTCAGACATGACTTACTCCCCACTTAAACAAAATCCCTTTGTTTCTTCTTCTACTTATCCTTAACACAAAAAGACAGGGCTCACAAGTGAAGTGGAGAATAAAGATCATTTTGATGTCTTTTCTAACCTGAAAAGTAGGTATCTCCCATGAATGAAAGCTTTATTCTCTACATTCCTAAGGCATAAAATCTGTAGAGAGGGGGAGAGAGAGAGAGAGAGAGAGAGAGAGATCAAAACCAATAGTACCTAAATTGATGATGACCATCTCTTTGTGCTCCCTTAGAGCTGTATTTTCCATGTTCCTCCCTTCTTTCAGGACAAAATAATCCCTGTTTTCTGGCTGTCTGTCACTTTGCTTGGAGCATGGCAAGCACCATGCTGACTGATTCAGCGAGACAGCTCAGTGACTACTCCAGTCAGCCCCTAAGACTCTCCTTATCATTTCTTGTCTCTCCAGAGCAGAAGATTCCAGTAATCTCAAGCGATTAACTTGCTTGGGTCCTGCCACCTGACTGACTCAGCCGGGGAGCCTGGTCTGGCTTCCCACCTCAGTGAGTCACCAGCAAAAGGCATTTCCAGAGAGGTCAGTCCAGGAACAAACGAGGTGAACGCATCTCTCGCAGATGGGAAGCAAGCGCAGTTCCTGCTCCCGTCTGGGCAGGATGCTGTCGCCTTCCTCCGTGGCCTCTCAGCCCGAACATTTCAGGAATGTCTGAAGCGAGTTGTTTTCCGCTCCCGAAGGCCACTGAAAGCCGAGCCCAGGGCCCGGCTGGCTGAGCCGGCTGTGACACTGCCTCGTTGTGCGGGCTGCGCTGAGTGGCTGCGGTTGTGTCGCGGGTGCCGGGCAGCGACATCCGCGCTCAGCGCGGCTGCTCCTGCCGGGAATGCACGGGGGGAGTGAAACCCTCTGCAGCATCACAGCCCCGCCGTGGTACTTGCACTGTGTGAGGTTCCCTTCAGAAATGTTGTCCCAGTGCCTGTCAGCCTGGTTCTTGTGTCAGGGCTGTGAAAAGATTGCCTTGAGCGGCACTTCAGGTGGTTCTTCATTACCAGCTAGAAGTCGATGCCAAGAACAAACCAGGAGATGTGCCTGGGTATCTGAGAAACTTGAGGAAAATTTAAGGAAGATATTCACACAGTTCCCCAGGCAATGGGAATGTGGAAAGTCATTTCGAAAGGAATGAAAGCAATATGTGGTCAGAATTAGTGGGAAGTGAAAAGTGGGAGTTATCCCGGTGGATGGGGAGCACAGCTTAGGTGTAGGATGTCAGCAGCAGCCAGGGATGGATGAAGGGTGGCAGTGAGGTCAGCCGTGATTAACAGTGTGAGTTGAGCAAGGGATGAGTTTGGCTGTGGCTAGAAGGAAAGTCTCCTCCAGATTAGGCAGATGCTACAAAGGGAGTTTCTGGTGGGATTGTTATGTCCTGCTGCACGCAGCACGCCTGCTTGGCTCTGATAACACTTTGCTGTGCTTCACAGGCTGGGCTGTGTGCCTTGCTGTGCCAGCCACGGGTGTGCATTTCAGTGGAGAGGTGCTTATCTGGGACATTCCAGTGCAGGGGCTACCGGGAAAAGTAATTTCTGGCATCTCTGTGCCAGTTCCTGACTCCTCTGGTGAACATTTTGTCCCGTGTTTGAAGTTAAACACTTTGAGTACCCAAAGGGCTTCTCTTCAGCTCCATCGAGCTCTGACTATACCAGAAAGCATCTCCTGAGTGTAAGCAACAATTATCTGCTGATGCTGAAATAGAGAGAATGATGTAACAAGTACATGTATGTGAACCTAATGAGGATTTCAGCCCAGTTAAGGTGCACTTATACCTAAATTAGTGAGTGGGGGACCTCCATGGAGAGGGGGAAAAAAAGCTTGGTAGGCCTGCAGAAATTTAAGAATGTAAAACTTTCTCAAAGTGTAACCTTTTCTGCATTTAATGACAGCAATGATTCAGAGTAATGGGAAGACAATGGTCTGGAACACCCAATCTTTTCCAGCAGCTGTGCTATTGCCATGGTTTGGATTCCTCCAGCTGTGCTTGATGTGATTCCTGCTCATGTCAGGAGGTTTTTTCTTGCTCACAAATCTTCCGATTTGCAATACTGCTCTTTGTAATTTCCAGATCCACCCTGACATATCTCTGAGGTTCACCTCAGTGTTCACGCTGGAGAGGTTTCTGCAGCTACTTATGTGCCAGGGCCTCAACACCCTCACAAGGAAGCATTTTTTCGTAATATCCCCTGCTTTGTACCAGGGATCTTGGAGCTCACCTGCTCACCCCCACTGATCCAGCTGAAAATTCACTGCTCTAGGACACTACTCCTGGTTGTACCATGCTGTGAGTGTGTGGGAGATAGGAAGTACTGCCCAAAGAAAATCCTGTAAGAAAGTGCACACTGCTCCTTCAAAATGCCTCTGACAGCTCTTGAAATACTGGGCTTAATGCCATTTATTGATTTGTAACCACGGAGACGCTGCGTGTTCCCAGTGCAAAGTGAGGGAAAAGCTCTTTTCCTTCAGCTCTTCAAGGAGTGAACAATGCTGGAAAATGCTCTTACTTCTTGTAACCTCCCTAAGCCTTCACAGGATGGACCAAATAAGTTGTTTGCCTTCTCAGAGGCTGCTGCATTTTCACAAAGGTGGAGAAAATCAACCATTCCTTGCAAACCAGCCTGGAGCAAAAAGGGCTAAGCTATTCTGGGAGATGACAGATAAGCACACCAGAAAGCCTTATCAGAGATATGTCTTAACTTGCAAAAGTATTTTCTTTGATGAAAGAATCCAAACAGTTGTTTGAAATGTTCTGTCTGCTCAGATTTGTTTCCAGAGAGAACCCTCTCATGCCATGAGAAGCCCTTCTGCATTAGATTTCTTAATAAAGGTCTTCACTTTCTGAATTAAAAATTCAAAGTGCAAAAAATGCAATCAACAGAAAATTCAATTCAAAAAACAAAGCCTGAAGGACAGTGGATGCATATTTGTTCTGAGTGCTTGTTATTGGGCAAGTCCAGGTCCAGCCATTTCAGGAAGGCTGGACTGCTAGAGTGGGATCCCTGTGATTCAGCGTGGTGTGACCTGGAGTGTGATCAGCACTCACCCATCAGCTGACACAAACTGGTAATATTTGCTGGATGACTGATGAAGATTTGAGAAAAATGGGCAAAAAGACCAACTGCAGAGCATCAGAACCATAGGGAGGCACCAAAGTTTTGAAGTAGAGGTGCTAGAAATAGAAGATACCAAAGAAACACAGGTATTTTTAAACTGCCTTTCTTTTCTCATACTCTAAAACTCAGTCCTGCTGTTTAACCTGAGACACACTGGAGCAGTGTGGCCAATGTGACAGGCAGGTAACTTGCCAGAAAAAAAGTTTTGGATCGACTTGTCTTCTTTGCAAACTGTGCTTGAAAAGTAAATGATACCTTCTCATTTTTGTTGGGAATTCAAAACGTTTGCTTTCAACACATCACCAATACTTTCCGTTTTGGGGGGAAACTTCCACTTTTTTACATGTTATGCTCAGAAGCGGAGTACAAGCAAATTGTCTTTTCTATGTACAAAATATGAAGAGTTTTCTCTAACCCAGCCCTTGGAGAAGGGATGGGAGGAAGAGCTTTGAGTCAACTCCAAACAAAACTAAGAATTAATCGGCTGAACCTGGCCGAACCCCTTGGTCTGTTATTTGTGTGGCTCCACTCCTGAGACGCTGCTCTTTCTGCCATGGAGCTGGTAAAGCCAAGGCTGGTTTTTTGGCGTGGCTGCGAGGCTGTTGATGGGAGTGCACTGAGTCCCTTACACTGTATAAATGCTCGGGCGAATGTAGCAAGGACCAGTGCATTAAAACCTGCACCACGTTTATCCTCAGCACTGAGGCAAACCCCCGGCATGGGCGCACTGCAGGTTTAACCGGGGTGGTGCCACCCAGTGCTGCGGCGCTCGGCGGTAGCGGTGATGTCTCCTGCCAGCTGCAGCACCGGGCTCGCTGCTCGGGGGCCGCGGCCCGACCCCCTCCCCTCCCGAGGAGCGATTCGGGGGCATCTCGGGCTGCTTCAGCCCAGCGCAGACCTGCACGCCCGCCGGGGTCCCGAGGTGGGCAGGGAAGGCCCGGGGTCCCCAAGGGGCCCGGGGTCCCCAGAGTCCTGGGGAGAGCACCCCGGGCTGCTCCCAGGGAGATGGCCGAGTCACCGTCCCGGGCGGTCTTTTAAGCCTGGACGTGTCACTCGGTACCAGGGTGAGGTTTTGGCGCGGCGGTGCTCGGTCACGGGCCGCACTCGATGATCTCTGAGGGCTCTTCCAGCCTCAGCGCAGCTGTGATTGCCCGTGAGGGGCACTGGGGACTCGGGCGCTCGCAGACCCCACGCCGGCTCCCTCATGGCTGGCCCCGGCAGCGGCGGCGGGCGGTGCCTCGGCCGGGCGGGGCAGAGCGGCCCCGGGAGGGCTCTGCGCGGTTCGGCTACAGGTAAGGGAAGTTTCCGGGACCCACTCCGAGAGCGCTCGGAGCTGACTGCGGCAACTTCTTGTCCAGGCAGGCTGAGCCCCGCCGTACTCTGCCCCGGCGGCTCCTCCTCTGCCGCCGCCATGGCCCGGGGCCCCCCGGCAGCGGGGCCGGAGCCGCCTCGGGCCCGGGGCCGGGAGCTCCGCGTGTGCCCGGCGGGGGGGGGAACAGGGGGGCTGGCGCGCCNCTCTGCCCCCTCTCCGTGTCCCTGTTCCCGTGCCCCGCCACATCCCGCCGGCCTCCCTCCCTGTTCCCGTGCCGTGTCCCAGCCCCCTGTCCCCCCCGCGTGTCCCTGTCCCCCGTGCCGCCTCCCAGTGCTTTCGGCACTCCCGACCTTCTGTGCCTTGTTTCTGTGCTGGACCTGACGTAACTTCTCGGGAAGTTTTGGGGAGAGGCTGGTGGTCTCCGGTTTAATCTTTGCAGGCTCTAGTAGGACGCTTCCAGGCACTGGTGCTGTGAAACTGCAGTTACGAGTTTTATCTAGAGCTAACAAATGTGGGTTGATTTAAGGCCTGGGGTTCTTACATCCTGTAATTATTTTTTTTCGAGGTCTGTTTCTGTTCGAGCCGTGACTTCTAACAGCTGAAATAGCTGTGCTTGCTCACACCGTGGCTGGGGTGCAGCTGGAGCTGTAAAAAGGTGCTTTATACCTCCGTGGCTGTTTCTGGGGAGGAAGGGAAGCTTTGGTGTTAAACGCTGGGCTGTGGTGTAACACGTGTGTGCTCCCTCGTGTGAGAGAGGAACACAAGGAAGAGTTTCAGGCTGGGGCTTGGCTGTGCCTGAGCCTTCAGACACTCTGCTGGCTCTCCTTATTCTGGCCCGAGCCCAGCCACTACCGGCAGCACCGTGTGTAGGCTCTGTGTGGATTGCACTGGCAGCATATTGAGCAATACAAGTGTCGCTGCATTCCAAAAAGTAAACAGCAAAAATGGCTACAGAGTGGGAATATTCTCCATGCCTACACCGTGGAGCTTTGGGGAGGAAGATGTCCAGGTGCGTCAGCTCGAGATTTATTGCCTCTATTAAAGGGAGCAGCTCTATCTTGAGGATTTACATTTTGAAAGATGTAAGTAGAGGTCTCAGTAAAACTGGTGCTCTCAGGGAGGCAGCATGGCAGGTTGGTTTGAGAGGCATTCGGGAAAGTAGGAAAGCAAAACTCTGCTTCAACTCGCTGTTTCAAGTGCAGCAAAAATTTTGGCCTGTAAACTTTTTCACATCAGTAAGAAATGAAGAGCCAGAGCACTCCCTGCTTTAGCTTAGTACCCATCCTGGTGGAGTTTTGGATTTAGCACAGCTTCTTGAAAAGCTGTGCCAGAGATCAGCTCCTGGCAGTGCCAGTGACTGTCAGTGGTGTGCTGTGGTGCTCACACATGAACATCGATGTTCCTGTGCCTGGAGAGTGAAGTTGGTGTTTCTCTCCTCCCCGAAGGCAGTGGGAGCCCCAGCTGTTTGCCTGGCTGTGAGGGAGGCAGGTTCCCTCTTCGGCAGCCCAGCTCCTGCTTTGAGCCCTGGGATTTGATCCACTTGCTGCATCTGGGTGTAAGAGTTGTGCTGAGGGGTGTTTAAGCTGGTTTGTCCTGTGCACGTGTGTCTGCAGCAGATCCAGGCTCTGGAGGAAGCTCGGTGAGTAACGTTTCTGCTTGTCCCTGACACGCAGGGTGGAGCGCCTTGAAACCAGGGATGTCCCATGGGGCAGGGCACAGTGGTGAAAATCATCTTTTTTCCTACTTAGATGCAAGTCCAGTTACCTCAGTGGGCTGTGCTGGCAGGGCAGTGTGACACACTCTGCAGGAAGGAGAGGGGTGCTGCTGGAAATGTCTGTGGAGGTGCATGGGGAGACTTTGCCTGTGACCCGTGGCAACAGAGGCTAATTGTTAACATTCCTGGAATGACAGCCATTCCCAGGAGACTGAGGCTCCCAGGTGGTGCTGCCGGCCTGTCTGGTCCCTTTGCTCCCCAGTGATGAGCAGGACAAAGTCTGGTCGCTGCTCACTGGCCAGGGCAGGGCGGCCTGGGGACAGGCACAGCTGTGTGTGATGAGGTGCTCGGTGCAGTGTCCTTCAGGAGGTTTTGTCTCCTTAATCCGTCCAAGTGGGGGTTCTCTGATGCTTCTTTCACCACTTAAAGGAACACCTTCAGTAAGTGGAAATCCTTCCCCTGAAGAGCTTTGGAACCAAGGAAGCTTTAGTCACTTTCTTGTTGCTGGCGCCATTGCATCGAACCGGGCCCTTGGCTTGCTGAGCACAGGGGCGTTGCTGTCAACTCCTTGAGGAACAGAATGATTTTCTTTCTTGTGCTTTGCATTTTGTGTTCTCCTGTGAAGGTGGAGGGGCATGGAGGGGGGTCCAGATCCCAACTCTGGTACAGATGTTCCAAAAACATACCCCTGACTCCTGAGGTGGTTCAAAAGGAGTGGAAAATCCCCAAAATGCCTATGACTGGGGACTCTGCTGTTTTTCAGTAGTTTTCAACAGAGAAAGTAGGAGCCCAGGTGTTAGGCAGGATTCAGGCAGGGGTGATAAAATATCCTGTGGTGTTAGGGGTCAGTAAAGCCCCTGTCCCACTGCTGAATTTGCATGCCCTTCCTTAAGGAGATGCTGGTAACTTCTACCTCAGCTGCTGAATGGTGATGTGCAAGTTAGGTTGGTATATCTGAGACAGCTTCTTCTCGTACTTACCTTGGTGATTGTCAGGGCTTCAAAGCAAAACTGAAGTTATGTGGCTGCTTTAAAGTGTACAGTTATGACCTGACCTATTTCTGCCTGGCCAAACCACACCTGTAAACTTACAAAAGCAAGGAACAGGTTTATTGAAAGGTTCGGGCAGATTTTGTTGTGCTCACTCCTCTTGTGTGGAACGTGTGCGTGCAGCTGTGCTTTAAGGATAGATAAAAACACTTAAAACCTTCATAAATAAAACCACTTAATACCTTCCTGTACTTAGGCTGAATGGTGAATCCCTGCCCCCATTAGGTAATTGTGAGATCCCATTAGTCATCCCATTAGTGACTTTGCTTTTGAATCCAGCCTGGCAGAGGTGAACTACAGTTGCCTTGCCTCATGCTTACTGCTGGTGTTTATGCCCACATGTTTATTTAGCATTTACTGTAAATTCCCCCCCTGGCTGAGTGAAGACAAGGTGGTCATTTAATGACAGCTTCAGAAATCACAGGTAGCTCGTTGGAGATGTCTGGCTTACAAGCATTAACCTTTGCATTACACAGAAAAGGCTCTGTGCTATTCCCCAGAGATTGTATCTCTTGCCTTGTGTTTGGGAAAGTCAGCATCTAATCCAGAATGAAAACTCAGTCCTCTTGGAGGTCAGTGTTTCTCTTGCCATGGGTTTGTTACCTGCACTCTTTGTGTGTTTCCAATTTGAGGCACCTTCAGCCAGTCACGGTAAGATCTGACATCTCTCAGTGGCTCTCTGGTGGGATCTTTGCTTTGGATCCCCCTTTCCCTAGGGACAGTGCTCAGCTGGGAGCATACTTTGAGAGGTAGGGAATGATGCATTTTTCTTTTCCCTCCATTTTATTCCCCCACCTCTCTCTCACAAATTGACCTGTGTGTTGGTTCAGCTCATACTGAAGACAGTGGTTGTTTGTTACTTTTCTAGTAGTGTTTTCTGCCAAAGTAGTACTTTATTTGTGCCTAAAAGATGGAATTTTCTATTAATAACTCAGTCATCACACTGAATTCACAGTTGCTTGCCTGTGCTGTGTATTGCCCTTGCTATGGGCACATACAATTTCCTGATGTCCTTTAGCTTCCAGAGCACTTTGTTCTTCTGTGGCTTCTGCTGTACATGAGGAAAATGTGCTGGGTTAAAGCTTTCTCCTTTTTCCATTGGCTGTCCTTTTTCTGTTAAAAGGCCAAGATAAACCAATTGTGTAAAAAGCTGATTTCTTTCCTCAGTGGAACTATATTTAGATACAGGTTTTGCAGCCCGCTGTAGGCAAAGCCTTTCTGTTCCTTGACCCTGCCTGGGTCATCTTTATCATTAATCATTAATCATAAAAGACCTCCAGGGTCATTGAGCCCAACCTTTTACTGGTCCCCACCTTGTCACCCAGCCCAGAGCATTGAGTGTCACGTCCAGCCTTTCCTTGGACACCTCCAGGGATGGGAACTCCACCACCTCCCTGGGCAGCCCCTGCCAATGCCTGAGCACCCTTTCCATGAAGAAATTCCTGCCGATGTCCAACCTGAGCCTCCCCTGGCACAACTTGAGGCCTTTTCCTCTTGTCCTGTCCCTGTTCCCTGGGAGCAGAGCTGTTGGCACAGTGGAGCAAGGGTCTTGCTGAAGAGGTGGATGTGTTGAGCAGCTGATCTCCAGAACAGGCTTGTGGCAGCTGGGTGGCTCCCAGTGGGTTCAGGTGCTGGCTTTGTTGTAGTATCCTCTGTCCTGCTTCCAAAGCAGGATTAAGCCAAGGAAAATATTTCTTTATTCTTAATTTAAATCCTTGGGAAGTTGGTTTTGCATCAGAGCAGACTTGAAAAGGCTTGTCAGTTGGATCTTAGAGCCATCAGCACTTTTTTTCCCTTCCACTTAACCAAAGCTGGTTTAATTTGTGACAGTACTTTTAATTTATTATGTTTGCAAAGGAAACATCACAGGCAAAAGTTCAAAAATGCCTATTTATGTTTCTTGCCTAAGCTTAAGTTGGCTCTAAGAATTTTTTTTGTATCTTTATAAAGGAAGGTTGGATTATTTTTTCTATATTACATGATTTTTGTTTGGTTTATTGTTTATTTTCTTCTCCTCCAGAAGGAGCATATAGTGGCTTACCTTGGTGTCCACCTTCTCTTGGATGTGAAACTAACTTGGATGATGTAACTAACAGGGCCTAACTGAAAGCATCTTCTCAGAGGTTTCCATACTCATGGAAACTGGAGCTGGTGTTAGACCTCCTGTGCTGGGCCACTGCAATCCCTGATGGTGCTGGACAGAACTGTGTTTTCTGGAATATCTTTAGGATGTGCAGCAGGAATTTGGATGCTGTGGGGGAGTTGCACCACTCCCTGCCCCCTTCCTTGGGAGGACTGGAGCCTGTGTTGGTGAGGGACCCCAGGGAGGGGTGTGCCCTGCTCTGGTGAGTGGGAGGACTGCTGCTGGGTTTGGGGTGCAGATGTGCCCCCCTCCCTCCCCAGTGCCCTGTGGGGGTCATGCAGCCATCCAGCAGCAGTGCCTGAGGCTGGGACTGTGCCCCATGGCGTGGGGACACTGCAGTCTCAGGGCTTGCAGCTGGTGGGTGGTGTGGCCAGATTTGTGGCACTGCTCTAATGCTGGAATGCTGCTGGCAGTGTTGGGCTGGTGGAAACATCTGGGAGCAGCTGGCTGCCACAGAGGGCGAGTCCTGGGGCCTCCCCATGGCATTGCCAGCTTCTTGGGGAGCTTAGAGGATGATTAATTCTTCCTCCCTTTCAAGCCTTCACACAAGTTTAAAAAAGCAACATTGAAGATGTGGCTGCATACCTGGATGGGCATTAGGTGGACAGAGCAGCCATGGGTTGCTCTGCAGCATCAGCATATCACTCTTTCCATTTGCAGTTAAGCTTGAGGGTGTCCTTTTGGTGAGCAGTCATGAGGCTGTAAACACAGCGTGGAGATGAGAATATTGAGATTTGTTTTCAGGGTGGTGCCGGTAAATTTCCTGCAGCTTGTGGTAGAGATAATTCTGCAGGTTCTGGCTCCATTGTTGTGGCTAGATCTAAGGTGAATTAAAGAAAAATGGTTTGATTGAACAGGCTTTCCTTTCTGTTTTGTCCAAAGGGAAGTATCTGTTCAGAGCGTGATCTGTTGTTCTCGTTACTGAGGGAGTTTCTGAACGAGACCTAAATCCATGATTATTTGCACGTCCTTATTTGTGTGACACAGAGTTTTCCAGGTCGGTATCTCATGTTTCAGACTCTCTTCATGGTGCACGGTCTTAAATCTGCATATGCAGGAATGGTTTATCTTAAAGGGTCAATGAGGTGAAAGGCATTTCTCTCAGCATCATTTTGGGCAGAATCAGCTGCTGAGGATCAGCACTGCAGAGCTCACAGCAAGCTCTTGGCCTGTTGGAAGGAGAGTAAAAAATGCAGGGTTGTCCATCACAAAGCTGTAATTCCTGGTGGGGGTGGAGAGAAGGTACTGATTACCTGCAAGGCCTGTCTGGGCTGAGACTTCCATGTAACCTGCTCAGAGGGAGAGGGAAACATCTCATAGCCCAGCTTGACTGCAAGGATGGAGTCTCACCATGCCTCCAGAGAGATTTGGGTTGGAGCAAAACCACAGCCTGGCCTTGGGAAGGGCCTCCTTTTGTGCAGGGTGATAGCTGGAAATGTTTTTCCTTTTGGAGCTTGTTGGAAACAATCCCTGTTACATGTGTGTATGTTTACCCTTTTTTGCAGAAGTACCAAAGCAGGACCAGGTTCAAGGCTATCTTTTGCAAGGAGCCTCCGTGCTGATGTCTCCATCTGAAATCTGTTCCCATTTTCTTCAGCTTGTTGCTCTCAGACTTCGCGGTGCTTGAAACTCCCCCTCCCTTCCCCACTCTTCCAAGGAATTTTGCAAAGAAATCAATAGCTGTCTAGTTATGACAGCAAAATGAACAAGACTGTAATGTCTCCATAGCTACCTAAAAAGTACTTGTAAAATGCTGGTGGAAGAGAGCACCCTGGAATTATCCCATGCATTCCTTGCACGCAGACTGAAAATCGTTTGCATTAGTTAAGTAATCGCTGCACGCTTGTCCGGTGAGCAATGTTTGGTTACTGCAATAAATTTTTGTTCCTTAAACCCTGTGAAGCTGAAAAAATGAATTTGTTTTACATAGAAAACAAACTGACCTGAACTCTCAGTAGATGAACTGATTGTAAACGGACCAGCTTAATCCAGCTTGGTTTTTTTCTCGTGTTTCCTGTAGCATCTGAAAAGAGACAGCTTGTGGCAAATTAGCCAGGGTGAGACTACAAAAAGATTGAATTATTCCTGTTTGAACAGCTCCCAGCATGCGAGCACTTGCTGCTTGGCGTGTACATCATGTGGCTTGCCAGGCTGCTGTGGTTGAGGTGAAAGTAAATAACCTCCAACTGGAAATCTTGCTTTTGCTGTAAATGATGATTTATTCATTCACCAGTGAAAATACCACAGAGATATGATGAACAAAACCTGTGGTTGCTGTTTATTTGGCTTTCTTGCAACAAATGTCCCTGTTGCGTTTCTGTGCAGAGGAGCTGTTTGACACTCTGTCCTGTGCTGTCCTAGGAAGTCATTTTGCTCCCGGTGGAACCTGGTGCTGGTGTGGAAATGCAGCTGTCAGAACAGAGGTGTTGTGCTTGGTGTGTGTGTGCCTCACTCTGGGGCATGGCAGCAGGAAAACAGGCGGCAGAGTTGGGCCTGCCCTGTGTAGGCAGGGCTGAGCTGACTGTGGAGCACCTGGAAATGCAGGAGTTGAAACGAGGGGATGTTTCTGTAGGGGCTTGCCTTGATACGCTGGTGTATCTCCATGCCTCTTGCAGAGGGGAAGGACTCTGCAGTTTTGAGAGCCACAATATAAGAAGGATGTGAAGCTCTCAGAGAACGACCAAAGGAGGGACATGGAGGTGGTGAAGGGCCTGGAAGGGAAGCCACACGAGGAGCAGCTGAGGGCACTTGGTCTGTTCAGCTGGAGAAGAGCAGACTGAGGTCAGAGCTCACAGCAGTTCTGCAGCTTCCTCACGAGGGGAAGAGGAGGGGCAGGCCCTGATCTCTGCTGTGTGACCAGGGATGGGACCCAGGGAACGGCTGGAGCTGTGACAGGGGAGGGTTAGGGGGGATATCAGGGAAAGGTTCTTCCCCCAGAGGGTGAAGGGGCACTAAACAGGCTCTGCAGGGAAGAGTCACAGCCCCAAGGCTGCCAGAACTCCAGGAGCATTTGGACAACAACCTCAGGTGCAGGGGGGAATTTTTGGGACTGTCCTGTGCAGGCCAGGAATTGGACTTTGATGATCCTTGTGGATCCTTTCCTACTCAGCTCATTCTATGACTAAAAAGGGTAGGGAAGCTAGAGCACATGTAGTAGTTTGGGATCAGCTACTGAGTTGTTCAGGATGGTGTATCCAGCTGGACTGCTGATGCTAAATTGGAATTTGGCTGTGATATTGCAGTTAATTTATCTTCTTACTAAAAATATTCTATATAATTTTCCTGTGGCTGTGATAATTAGGCCTGGCTTTGCTGTTGCACATGGTGAGGAGCAACATTTCCGTTCTCAGATCCAGCTGTGTTCATGTAGCTCCTGCAGAGTGTGTATTTAGGAGCAAAACAGGGGGTCTGTCTCTGCTTGTCTGTGTTAAAAGAAAGGAATGGGGCCCTACCACCTTCCCTCTGAGCCTTACTTTGGTTGTTGTCTCTTTGCTATAAGATGTGGAGCCATTTGAGCGTGAGGTGTTACTTGGTGTAAGCAGAGTGAGAAGTAGGAGTGCTTTCCATAAAATACCTGTTAGAGCCAGTGGAAGTACCACTTCTGCTTCCAGTGAGAGTTCACTTCGTGCTGTTTGACTTGCCATGTGTTTTGGGGAGAGAGAGGTGGTTGGGGATGGAGACCCAGTGATGGTCTAAATGGAGATGCCTTTGCTGATGTCCCTTTCATCTGGGCAAGCTGTTATGGGGATGGTTGGGAAGGGAGGAGGACACCCTGGTACTGAAGGGGTGATGGGTGGGGTCTCTGCTGCTGAAGTCCTCGGCTGTGGAAGTGAGGGGCAAGGGAACAGGTCTCCCAGGGAATGTAGGGGGGCTCTTGGGTGGTGAGAGCCACACCTGAGCTGCTGCAGAGCAGGGGACCCTGCTGGCTTTTGGAGTTGGCAGTGCCACCTGCCATGGGGTCCATCTTCCCAGTGCATGTCCCTGCCCTCCCACAGGCACACAGGGACCTTCAGAGTGCTGGAATTTGTGGTATCCTTCCTTTAATCCCTCCTGTCTTGCCTGTGCTGCAAAGTTTTGAGGCAGATGTTTTCCTCTGGTATCTAGATCCTCATGCCTGGATTTTTTTGATGTTTATACGGAAGAGTGAGGGCAGCCAGAGGTTCTGCAGGGTTTGATAGAAGCCATACGTGAAATTAATCCAAATTAAACTGTTAGTTGTTCCCTGATAAACGGGAGGTTACAGCACAGACTCAACATGTTGCATAGCTTTGAGACTATGAAAAATGAAATGTGAATCCTCCTCTAAAAGCTGGCTGTCCCTGTTGGAGACTTGATGAGGTTTTGAGACAAGCCAGTACGCCAAGCTCACTGTGTAGGCGTTCGTGGGAAATGAGGCAGATTTTTGGGAGGGGACTGTGAATATAGGGAAGCAGAGGAGTACTGGAGATGAACTAAAGTAGCTGAAAACCTATGGGGCTGCTCAAGGTGAATCTGTGGACCAGCACACTTCTCTCTGTGGAAGAGGGAGAGGTTGGGTTGTGTGTCCTGCTAGTGTGGGCCAAACTGGAGCTGCTTTGCCTACACGATACAATTTTGCATGCCAGTCTGTATGCCAGCTTCCTTCTTCCTGGTGCTCCACTGCCATGGAGCATATGGCAGGGATATGGAAGGCAGGAGAGAACAATCTGGTCAGGCCAACTTTCCAGTGAGTGGGTGAAAGCCCTATTCTTGTTGGAGAGCCACTGGTGAGGCTCAGGAAATGCTGGAGGTTGGTTGATGGCTGGACTCTCAATGGGAGTCCCTGGGACAGTGGAAAAATGTATTGCTGGGTCTGGCTCTGGCCCTTGCCCCCTTTTCCAAGCACTGGGGTCAGGGTGTGGTGGCATTAAGGAGCCGTTGTAGGCTGGAATGATTTTCCCTGGATGGAGCCAGAGAGCTCCCAGAGGCATGGGGCTTTGCTGGTTCATGTCTTTGGAGCGAGCAGATTTCTCTCAATGAGGTTTTTAGGCCTCTCAAGGAACAAAAAGTGTACAAAAATGTGCCTGCTCAGGAAGGTGTGCTGGGAGCAGTGGAGGCAAGAGGTGGACCAGTGTAATTTTGCAGACGAGTTTGTTCTGGCCTGGAACTGTGCTGCTCTGAGGGGTTTGCAGTGCCACCTGCTCCTCCTAGGGCTGGGAGTGGGGAGGGCTGGATGCTGCTGAGGAGTTTGAAACTGCAGGCCAGCCCAGGAATGCAGCAGGGCTTCTCCAAAGGAAAGAGCTGCCTCTCCTGCCCACACGGGGCTTGTGTTGGCCTGGTGGCTGTACACAGACCTGGAGCCCTTCTGCAGAGCTCTGATGGCCAAGGAGACACAGCTTCTGAGTGGGACAATGGTTATTAGCTGTGATCCTGTGTGCAGAGCCTGGAGGAAAGGAGCAACTCTGTACTACAGTCCTTAAGTCATGCATATTGATCTCTTTCAACACTGCTTAGGAGTAAAGGGTCAGGGAAATACTGCTGGTGGCGAGGAAGGAACTCTCTAACTCCGTGCTTGTGGGTCCCTCCTTCCCCTGGGCTGTGTGCTTGGCACTTGGACCATATTAACTAATTGTGTTTGGAACTCCAGAGAAGAGGCTTCCCCTCAAGACTTCCTATTGCAGTTCACATCCGGGAAGCTGAATGCAGATGCTGCTGGTGAGGCTGTGGAGATTCATGTCCAGCTGTGTATGTACAGAGGAGGAGAGATGTTATTTTGGCATCTGCAAAGGCAGCTTGCTAAAAATAGGCTAAAGCCCATGAATCCGGGAGTGAAAGTAGTTGTCCCATAAGTTTCACTTGATGCATCTTTGTTTTTTTCTGCCCCTAAGGAATATTTGTTTGGAGTATGCTCCATGTCTCAGTGTTTGCAGAAAAGCCAGTTGTGCTCATGCTGCAGCTGCTGCTGTGTGTACAGGGCCAGACTGAGCTCTTAACTCCACCACTCATTGCCTTTGAGGCTGGGATAAGCTGCCGTTTTCTCTGCTTTCCTGCTGTCTGGGCTTTTTTCTGGCTTCCTGAAGCCCTTGTGCTGTATGAGGGCAGACAGAAGTCCTGTCTGAGCAGGTACAACACTTTTTGGGGAGGCACTGCCAATCAAGTGGCACATGCTCAGGTCAGTGGGTCACAGCAAGGCCTGTCCTGTGGTTTGGGCTGCTGGCCCTGGCCGTGTTTTATGGGTTTGTGGTGGGGCAATTCCTCACATACACGTAGCAGCCTTTGGCCCTGAGCTACTTTGTGGTTTCGAGTCCTTTCCATACCTTGCTGCTGTTCTTTCCCTGCATCTCCTCCTCTCGTGTGTGCATCCTGTGAGCTGACCTGTGCCGAGGAGTCCCTGCCAAGACCTCGTGCAGGTTTTGGGAGTGGAACCGCCGGGCTCCCTCCTACGTGAGGCTGGGGCCTCCGGCAGTGCAGAGCTGGCTCTGTTTTCAGGAAAACAGAATAGAGCAGGTCGGTATTAACTTGTCTTCACAGAGCTGATCCTGGCTGCAGCTCAGCTGGGTCATAACTGGTAGGGAGAGACTTCCAGATTTTAATGCTGTGAAGAGAGAGCCTGTGTCTCATAACTGTTTTCTGTCATTGACTGTACGCCTGTAATAGTAGGAGGTAGTGCTACATTTCTGGACAAGGCTTTGAACAAGATCTGCTGTCAGAACAGCTTGATAAACTGCTTACTGTGATGCAGAATGGTGGTCTGTCATTTTGCAAATTGAATTGCTGGAAAGCTCTTATGATTATTAAAAGATACTTTGTGTTAATTTAATTTCCTGTAAAAGACACAAGCTGGGTGATTTAAAGAAACAAAGCAAATGCTTAATCAAGGTAAAAGCAAAAACTTCATATCTGTGCATATGCAATACTTAAATATTTCATACTTCCAATGGCATCCTGTGCAGGGACAAAGTAAAAAATTAATACATAAAACCCCAATACTTTAAAATTTGTCAGTTTTGAAGAAAGCTGAAAAATGAGTAATGAAACCCAGGCAAAGCAGGAATGAAGAAAACATTGGTTTAATGTCTTCTCTGAGTGATGAGAAGCAGGAAATTTTGCCCCGATTGTGTTTTAAATGAGTTTAAAACTGTGTTCCAGACAGCTTGTGAACAATCAAGATTCAGGGGTGGTTTTGTGAGCAGAAGGGCTATTATTTGGGCTTTCTGGCTGGGTTCCAGCTCAAGGGATCTCAGTTGGGGTGAAATGCCTGCTTGCTATAGGCAAGCATAAATATTGCCTCCCCCTCCTGTTCCTCAGGGACCGGCAGCCTCTCCTCCCAGTTTTTTCATACTGATGTCCCTCAGAACTGAGTTAAGCTCGAGTGATCTCGCCCACATATATTGAACTTGACTCCTGCTAGCAATGAAGGGCTTGTGTGCCCAAAATACGATTATCTGGCCACTCTTCCTGTGGGGAGCAGCTGAAGAGAGGTGCTCCCAGCTATGTGTCCCAGTGGAGCTGGCCCCTCTCAAATGAGTCAAACATGGGCAATCTTGGGCATCCTTTGAAGGAAGGATGCTGCTCTGGATAGCAGTAGCTGTGCTTTTAAGGATGCCGAGGGGTCTGAAGGCTCTGCTGTAATTATATATAGCACTAAACTTTAAAAACAGATATATAAATATAGATATACAAATGTTGTGTTGCTTTCTGAGTTTGTCCACAGGGTATGATGGAGTTGTGTTCAAAATAGTGGGGAATACTTGGAGGGCTTTGGGGTCCTGAGTGTTGGCTGCCTGCAGTGGTGCTTAGGCACTCTTAAATGTGCTTAATCAAACATTTGCCTGTCTCTTGCCAAGTGAAGTTAAGCACTGTGCTTGATTTCAAGATGTATTTGGGAGGGCAAGTCGGGGACAGTGCTGGAGTTAATTCTTCAATGTAGACAAACTCTCTGGTAATTAGTGTGTTTATCTAAGTCCTGCAGCCCTTTAGCATTCCTGTTGTGTTCCCTTTCCCTGTACTCTCCCCTCCTGCTGCAGTGCTGTTCAAAGTCCATCTCGCCTCAGAAGTGGCTCTGCCTATCAATAATACATCAAGTGATGTTCCTGGGGCTGTGTGTGCTTTATAAAGTGTATTGTGTGGATAGCTGCTGGTGTCGTTTCCAGCTGCTTTTCCTTGCAAGAATCCTGCTAATGCAGCATGGTTCATAGTGACCTGAATTATTATTTATTGATATTTCTCTTACAGATACCCGACCCTGGGAGCAAGGTTGGTGTGTGTGTGTATCCAGGTGGTGTTTTATTAACTGTGTGTTGTCAAAGAGCTTTGCTTTCTCCTGTTGCTGCTGACTCTGCCCTAAAGGAGTCATAGAATGACCTGAGTTAGAAGGGACCTTAAACATCACCCAGTTCCAACCCTCTGCCATGGGACACCTTCCACTATCCCAGGTTACTCAGAGTCCTGCCCAGCCTGGCCTTGGACACTTCCAGGGATGGGGCAGCCACAGCTTCTCTGGGCAATCTGTGCCAGGGCCTCACCACTCTCACAGGGAACAATTTCTTCCTAATTTCCAATATAACCCCATACTCTTTCAGTTTAAAGCCATTCCCCCTTGCCCTGTCAGTACATGTCAAAAGTCCCTCTCCAACTCTCCTGTAACCCCTGCAGGTGCTTTAAGGTCTCCCTGGAGCCTTCTTTTCTCCAGGCTGAGCAACCCCAGCCCTGAGTCCTGAGAGGATCCTGCTACCACGTGTGACTTGAGTGGGTCCCCTGTGCAGGACAGCTCAGAAGCTGCGTGGTTCCCTGCCCCTGCAGCCCAGGATGTCTCAGCTGGTGGGAGGGGTTCCTGTGCTGAGCTCTCTGTGTGTGTGCAGCCCTGGCTGTACCGAGCTGTCCCCAGGCCGTGACCCTCCTTGTGTTGCCAAACTGAATGCTGCAGGTCACAGGAAGTACAGCTGCATCGCTTGGAGTCTCCTCCGTTCTTTAAAAGGATTTCCTGGGAACAAAGGCTCTTATTGCTCTTGTTCTTCATTTTGGTTTGTTTTGGTTTTTTTTTTTTTCCTTCTTCTGCCTGCTGATAATCTTGGCTCCTTGTTCGCTGTTCTCTGCCTTTTTAAAGAGGCTGGGGAAATAATGGTTTCCTTGTTTCTTTGATTCTGAACTAAGTTCGCCGTGGTATCTGTAGGGCAAATCTCCTTTTTGCTTCTTCCTGGCATGAGAATGCCTTTCATCTAAGAGAAACTATAAATCTAAAATAACAAAAATTACAATTTGACCTTTATTAGTTAGGAAAATAGTGATGTAATGAAATGGTTACTGAGAAGGATCAGTGGGAACAATCATTTGGGCCTTTACTTGTCATTTTCCTGGCTCTGCTTTCGAGAAAGCCCCATGCTTTGCCAAAATTGGTTCTTAGCCATTGCAGCTATAATGCCATGTGGGGCTTTAAGTTTGCTTTTGACATCTGCATTCATCCAAATGACCAGTTCCATCAAATTTAGACTGAGCAAAGGCAGAGGGGGTGACTGGTGAGGGGGTTGCAGCAGAGTTCCCTGCTGCCCTATGCAATCTCACCCCACTGGAGCAGGTGGCTGCCTGTGGGAGCTGCCTGCCAGATGTGCCTGCCTGCAGCACAGCCCTTCTTCCCCCTGGCCAGGCAGTCAGGAGCAGGAGGGCACTGGGGTGCTATGCCATGGGGATAGCCTCTTCCTGCAGCCCAGTGCAAGGGCAGCATCCTCCAGGAGGGCTCTCAGGTGCCCAAACAGCCACCTTCCTTCCTTTTGCCACCCCACCCTGCCCCTCCACATCAGCTGGCAGCTGTTTGGGGCAGCAGAGAGCTCCAGCTGCTGGATCAGTGGGCACATGCATGTCTGCATCATTCTCCCTCAGGGTTTGGGACTAGACTGCATCTTCACAACACTGACTATAAAGGATTTGTGACTGACATGAGAGGACTTGGAAAACATTAAAAATTGGTTTAGCCCTGCCCTGGCACCTTTTCCCTCTGCTTTAATGACATGCAAATGTGAGCATCAGAACTTGGCTTTCTGGGACTAATCCAGCCTTGGCTCGAGTAAATGGATATTTAGGCAGTGCTCCATTAAGTTAGTGCTATAACTTTATAAAAAAGTGCCCTTTGAATCAAACCTGGTTCCTTTATGCTCAGACACAGAGAATGGTTGGTGTTGGCCAGACTCCCCTGCTGATCTTGTTCAATGCTCTTTTCCCTCCTTGTGTTTACAGTGCTGTTGAGTACTACCTCACTTGGGTCCTGTGGTTTGCATGGCTGCCATGTGGGAAATCAGCTGCAAATCTGATGGAAAACTTTGTTGTCCGACTTAAACAAGAAGTTGAGGAGACTGTAGTGGCTCATTGACCCTTTGAAAACCTACTGAGGGTGGATTGTGCAAAGTTCAGTCTTCAAAACCGTATTCTACACTCCGGTGTGTTTGTTTGGTTTTATCTTTACTAACAAAGCTTATTTGAAACTCTGTATCAGCATCCTTGTATGGAGGCTCCAGTTTTGCACAGGCCTAACAAGCTTACAGTGTACAAGTTTAATTAAAAGTAGTAGAGCCTTCAGATAGGAAGTCAAAACCTCAGTTGTTAATACAGAACAATTAAGTTTCTCAGTACCTGGCTAGTAATTACACAGAATTCATTGCAGTATGGAAAGACTGGAAATAGAAGCATAGAGACATGTAGAAGGAGGCTTTTGCAAATACCAACTGCTTGAATTGTTCTACTCTTAAAAAACCATTTTCTGCCTTTTGTCTTAAATAGTACTATTTCTGCTGTTTGGAGTTTGTAACTACAGCCTATTTCTTTACTTAGCGTGGGTGGTTTTAAACAGCTAAAGCTTTGAGGTTTGTGTGTCATGAGGTGCTGCAATCCAGTCATTCATTTTCTCTTCCTTGGTGAGTGTTTACGGAAATTTTGAGGGCTCAGTGAGGACTTGGACTCCTCTGGAAGCAAAATCATCTGTCATGAGCACTCTTGGATTACAGGGAAGGCTGGATACAAATTTATATTCCCTGTTTTCAACTAACTTGTAGGGAGTGGTAGTCAGTGCAAGGCAGTGGCCATTTCAGTGGTGACCTTTTCAGCATCCAGCATATTTATTCTCCAAAAACTATTGGAAAAGCTATAGTGAGATGGGGCTTTAAAGTCTGGATTGCACACACAGGACTGGAGTCTAAGCACAGAATAACAGCTCTGGGTTTAGGCTGTCTTTTGTTGCTTTCCCTGAGGGAAGCCTGGAACAATGAGGTGAAGAGATTTGCTGGAGCCCCTGAATGGGTTGGCAGCAGAGCCAAAAGCCAGCCCATGCTGTAGTGTGATCACCAGACAGTAATTCTGGAGCCACAGCTCTGGGCAGACACACAAGTGCATCGCTCTCCTGCTGTGTGTGGTGCAGGTATCTGTCCTCCTCTCCTGTCCTGTGCTCGTTCTACACAGGTATAGCTCTTTCTGGGCATTAACTAAACTCCATTTTCCCTGCTCTGCTTGGAGAGTTGAATTCTTTAGTGCTGCAGTGGTGGGTTTTTATTTTTTAAGAAGAAAGTTCATGGATTTCTTTTGGCAAGCAACTTGAAGTAAACTGGGAGATGTAAAGCTTCCTAAATTACTCATCTTTTCCACACAAAACTGGGTGAAACGTAGGGCTTGTCTCAGACGTTTTCTAATGATCAAATGTATCTGGCTTCAGACTGAACATCTGAAAGAAGCTTCTGGGAAGGACAGCCTTGGAATAAACAGCAAATGAAATCACTTTACAGCCCTCTTTTGTATTACCAAGGGAGGAGAGAAGAGTGATTACTTCTTAGCAAATTAGGCTACATAAAAGAACTCTATATAAGATTATAAGTGCCCTAATGAGTAATAACCAGTGTTGCAAGCAGAAAGGGGGAAATGCATTATCACCAACTGCATTGCTGCCATGTCTGTGAGGATTACTGGGGTTTAATGAGGACCTGAAGGAAGCTCTTTTAGTAATTCCATCTTACAGGAGGTGATCTCAGCCTGCAGGTCCCCAGCTTACATGAAGAGCGGGAAGAAATCCTGAATTAAAAAAGAATTTGGTGTTGCATGTTGGGATCCCCGTGCTTGAAATGTCTTCTCTGCAGAAGAGAGCTAGCAGGCATCTCCATGTTGTGCAGTGCTGCACACACAGAGCTCATACAGATCTTCCCAATTTGTCCTTCTCTTCCCTGCACTTAATTTCTTGTGTTCCCCTGGCTCATGTAGAGCACCCTCTGTGGAGCACTGCATTGTTGTAGTCCTCTCTTATGCTCATCTTGACCTGCAGAGCCCCAGATTTAGAAGAGGGTGCCAGTTCAGTGTCTCCTAGACCTTGTCTTTGCTGGGTTAGAGAGATGCTAGGTACCCAAGGATGGTAAACAAGGAATGTGTGGGAAGTGAAGGTTGTGTTGCAGCTCAGCAGCTAAGGTGTTTCGTAGAAATCAAAGTTTTTGGAATGTTTCTGCAAGTGATGACTTGCCCTGTAGATAAAGCAGGAGCTGTGTTTTACTGTTTGGTCAGGTATAGGAGGCTGTTTTTTCCCCTCATAAGTTTATAGGATTCTTAGAGGAAATTTCAGGATAAAAGGAACTGACTCAGAAGGCCCATCATTGAATCAGTCTGTCATGTTGAGTGTGGAGGGGTCTCTAACGAGACTAAATGACTGTGGACAGTAATGAGGGCGAGTTTGGATTGCAGGAGGTGAGATATATGGTGGTGAGTTTCCCTGAAAAGACCTCTTAGAAACACCTTCTCCCATCTGCATTGCTTCCACCATCCCCTCCATGGGACAGCAGCACTTGCTCCTGGGTATGGCTCAAAGGGACAGACCCTGCAGCCTTCCAAGTGAGAGGCTTAGGCTTCACCCAGCTCTTCTGCACAGGGGATGTGCTCCACTACCTCTCCTGAAAATGGTCCCTTCCCCACTTTCCCTGGTGGAAAATAATCAGTTTAGGTGATACTGAAGTCTTTCTTGCTGTCTACCAAATTGTACACAGCAGTTAACAATCTGTTTGGCTGAATTATTGGATTCTAGGAACATCTGTTTGTAGGATGTTTAATAGAAACGTCCTTGTGTGGGATGTATCCTGCTTCTAATGTTAGCTCTTCCCTATGGGAAAGATGGTTATTAGGTGATTTCTACATGAAGATAAAACACAAGTACTTAATGCTGTACGTGTTTACCCTCAGCATCTTCTAGGTAGTTTTTTCACATCTGACCTTTCATTTTGGAGTCTAAGCAAAGTTCGCCTCTTTCCTTAAAAAAACAAACAAGTGCTCTTCTACAAAACAAACCAACCAGTTAAGTATGAGATGTTTATCTGTATTTCATGTGAAGTATGGAAGTGGCTCTCACTGAGCTGGTTTCTGCTTAGCTGCTATGGTGGCTAGGGCTTGTTCTTCCATGACAATGAAGACTGGGTAGGTGAAGCAGGAGAGTTTATTGGAGTAAAATTGAGTGGAAAGCTCATAGGTGAAGATGCTGCTTTCTGGGGTCAGATACACAATCATAGACTGGTTTGGGTTCAAAGAGACCTCAAAGACCATCAAGTTCCAACCCCCTGCAGTCGGCAGGGACAGACCATGTTGCTTGGAGCCCTGTCCATCCTGGCCTTGATATCCCCACCTGACTCTTTCAGGATGTGGCGGAATGAGTTTTGTTGGTTGAAATTCATTGTGATTTAGGGCTTACTGTTTTTGTGGGGTAACTTTACTTTTATGCCCAGGCTCTGTCGTGTTCCCAGGCCCAGTGTTTGAGAGCTCTTTTCCATAAACCTCACCACCTTGCTCCTGACACACTGCAGTGCTTGGCTCAGAGCCCTGGGCTGTGGATGCCAGCACCTGCTATTAATAAGTGGAGCCAGACTATCCCAGCTGGAGAGAGATCCTCTCATCACAGGACACATCCATGGTCCTGGCAGGACCAGCATTTTCTCCGTGCTGCCATCAGGACACGTGTTGCTCTTGACCTGGGGTGTTTGCAGGCGTGATGGAGCTGTTGTGGCTGTCCTCCTGTCTGGAGGCTGGCTAAAGTGCCCTCTGACAAGTGGTTTTGCATAATATGACCCTGGAGAGCTTGCGGGGGGAAGCTGCTGCTGGTGACTTTTTAACTTGCTGTGTAATTGGTCTGTACTTGTCTAGAAGTGGAAAATGATTTTGCATCTTGTTTAGCCCCTGAGTCCTGTACTCTGCCTGCCTCTTGTCTGTGTCATGAACTGCCTCCTTGCCATTTTCCTTGACAGAAAATTTGTTTTTCTCCATTGTTGCAAGACACTGACCTCTTTAAAAAAGGGCAGACTGAAAGCTGATGAGGTCTTTCCTCTGAGAATAATGCTAACTGTTGGTTGAAAGGATTTTTAATACTGGTGGCAACATCCTGGTTTGTTCCTTAACTGAGGTGCTGTAATAGGTTAGTTATAAAGCAGATTCCTGAATAAAATTAGGAACTGGGACTAACTGTATTTGCTGCTGGTGGCTGTGGCACTTGCCCTAAGGTTGCTGATGGAGCAGCTGCTGGGCCAGCCAAAGGAGGGAATTGCTGAATTCCTGCAGCAGAATCTGATCCTGTGAGGGACTGATTTGGATGTGTCTCCTCTACCTGAATAATAATTTCCCCCAAAGGTGTAGGAATGTGACACCTGTTTGGATCTCTCCGCCTTCTGCCAAATGTGGTCAAAACTGACAAGCAAGTTGAAAATTTAATAGGGTGAGGACTGACAAACAACACTACCACATAAGCTTAATTTCCTTAAGAATCCAGGCCAGAAATATGTGCTGAGGGTTTTATTCTGCAATCATGTGCTTTAAAACTATGTGGAACAATGTGATTAGTAGAAATGGTATTTTCAGGATTATTTGCAGTGCATATGAAAGCACGACAGCTGAATCCTGTTGTGTGCATGTGTATTAGCATGTAACCAACTTAAAAGGGCTGAAACAACCCTACTGTCTGTATGGAAAGAGCAAAAGGCAGGTATAAAACTTATTTGTGAAGCTGGCAAAACATCTAGTTATGTTGATCCTAACTTCCAGGGTTTTCAACTCTAATCCTTTGGCTGCCTCTCCTTGACAGCAGCAAAAGAAAGTTACTTTGTTCCTTTTTCTGGTAAGTGCATTTGGGTTTTGCTTCTTGCAAAGCTTCCTCCTCACTTCCCAGCTCTGGAAACACAGAGTTTGGCTGTGTGTGCTTCAGAACAGGATTCTGTAAGTTTGTGGTGATGGAGCTATTTAAGTTCCTTCGAGGAATGTCAGAGTATTGCTGCAAATGAACTGCAGTGTAAAGGATGCCCAGAACAATTAAGAGTAATTGAAGGGCAGGCATGTTCCTGGAATGTGTTATGGGGAACCTCATGTGAGAGCCTGATGCCTTTTTGTCAAGGAATATCTTGGGCTTCCTTTGAGCAGAGTTCAGGGAAGGAGGACAGAAAACTGTGTGGCAACACCAGTGAGGTTTAGGAGATGAACTCCACTGATAGAGCAGTGCCTTTGGCATTTGATAGTGTGCCAGGGTTGAAGGGATGAGGGACATGGAGGTTTTTCCTGGCTCTTTTGCATATGTAGCAGAACAAAACCGAACTGATGTCTGAGAGAGAAAACACTTGGATAATCTTTCTGTATTAATTTAGTGATAGAAGTGCTTCACGGTGATATCTTGCCCTAAAAAAAAAAGCAGCCTCCTCTAACAGAACTCTTGCAGCCTCTGTGTGCTTTGTGTTGCTGTCTGATTAACAGGACCCATGGCTTTAGTCACCTCAGTGTCAGCAAATGGGACACAACTATAAGGGGAGAACACTGACAGCACCAGCTCTCGGTGCTCTCAGATCTGTCATTCTCCCATATCTGATTCCACAGACTTCTCATTGCCCTGCTTCAATAATGTGGGTTTTGGGGCATGAGATCTTCAGTTAAATTAGTGAAGTAGTTGTCCATGGCTTTCAGTCACTTCTGCATCTTCCATCAACTAACATCTGCATTTTCACAGATGATGAACTGCATAATCTGTTGCTTTGGCTTTGGCTTTGGCTTGTAGAATTAAAACAAAGCACTAGCTGGCAGAATCTGCATGCAGGGGCACTCCAAGTCAGAGATGGACACAGTGATTAATATAAAATTAGTCATAGATTAGTCATATTCTTTCTTTGTGTAAATCATGTCTAGTTTCACTTAATATCTGATAAGTTAGTGATTTGAAAGCTTTTATTTAAACCTTCTGCAGTTTGTTCTTGCTGCTGGTCTTACAAGTACTTCATTGAATGGTCTGTCTCGTGCTATTCATCTCTGACTCATGAGATTATTCAGAATATTTTATTATGCTTTCAGAAAGTTCCTTTGCTGTGGTGATTGGCTATGTTGTCTGTATCCTCCAATGCTGCTGTGTTGATTCACTGACTTCTGTGCATGTACGTTGTCCAGATGTGCTGTTTTGTGGTAGGAAATGTTGTGTGAGCTATCAGCTGCTTGGGTCACTGGACTTAATGATGTGGTTAGTTTTGTTCAGGTCCCTTTAGTTGCGCCAGACCCTCTGGGTTTGGATCAAAACTTGTTTTTTAAGCTCAAGGCTGGCACTTGCAAATGTGTAAGTTTTGGGTTTCAACTGTGGGTGCAGTAAGACCCAAAACCAGACTGACTTGTTACCATGGATGTTGTGTGATTTTTGTCTGTGTCAAAATGTCTGCGGCCTTCTAGAAACCAAAAATAAAGGGCTGAAGCATCTGTATTTTCTCTTCTTGTCCAATTTGTCTGAGTGCAGCTAGCCTGTCCCAGTATAAATAAGAGATCTGCTACATGGTCTGCAGCAGCTGAAAAATGCATCCTGAGACAGGGTGATTTAAAGGTGAAAGAAGCTGTGTTGGTGGGTTAATATTTGCCGTGGATGAATGGTGTATACAGATGTGAGGAAACCATTCAAGCTGCAGTCCTGATTGCTTCCACTCAGATTCAAACCAGCCTTTGCCCAAAGGCCTTTTACAAAAAAATGTGTCATTAGTGTTCCAAAATAAGACATGCATCAATGGCTTTTTCCATGGAAAACCATTAACTCTCCAGATCATTCAAACTGTTAGTTTTGATTCCTTGCTTTGCTTCTTGGCTTTAAATCCTCCTCACACCTTTCCAAAGCAAGATAGCTGGACACCATCAGCCTGCATCAGTGACTTCCTTGGACCTGTAAAGGTTAATAATTTTTCCTTAGTAATTTTGAATCCTGTTGCCTGTGGAAATTTCTTTTAAAAATGTAGGAACAATGTTATAGTAGCTTTTTAATTGAAACACAAACAGGCAGACGTGAGGCAAGTGTGTAGGAAGGAGCAATAATTTGAATTGTGCTGTGACTATCAGGGTCCCATGTTAGAGTCATTTTTTAGCTTTTAGTAGAGAGGAGGGGCACTTTCAGATCTTGTATCTCAAAGCCCTGCTTTTCTTGATCAGAAACGATTAGGCAAAGCAGGTCTTCATTTTAATCTAGTTAAGAACAGACATGAATCAGACTATTTGCTTGCAGTGCTCTTGCGTTCTTCTGAAAATTTTAAGCTGCTAGGAGTCGCAAAGCAAACAAGTAGTGCTGCACCTTTCTTGGTAAGCTGTGCCCCTAAACACAGTGCAACATGTGAATTTTTCAGGTCTTTGAGCACAGGGCTGTGTCCTGTTTAAATTCACACAGCGTGTATTAATTAGATGCAGTTGTGCTTCTTGAATTTAAAAAAGAAATGAGTGGCTATTGCAGAAAACATTTGAGTGGCAAGGTAAAATATTACTGCTGAACATGCAAGATTGTGGGATTAGGATTTACGTTTTCTTCCTGGTTAAGAAATTAAGAGTCTGGAAAAGAAAAAGAAAATCACATCGTGCACCTTTCTTTCCCGGGGATATTGGAGAGGTTCCCCCAGGGCGTTTGTTTATACATTGTGATGTTCTCTCTATGAAAGCAAAAACCCAATTAACTCTCACCTGGTTTGCCTAGTCCTGCTCTTCTTAAGTGATCGTTCCTAAGGACTGGCTCTTGAATATGAGTGTGGTTTTGTGGGAGGTTGTTTTCTTGATACTGAAAGTGAACTCGGGTTGAACTCGGTGGAGAGCTTTGCTCTATGTCTCGAGGCTGGAGAGAACCCCAGTCTGCCTGTGCGCTCTCAGGTGGGGGCTGTGTGTGCCATGGGAGCAGCTATTCCTTCAGCTGCTGTTCTTGGATGATAATTTACCCTTCCAGTAAAACCAGAAAAGCCCCACCCTTTCCCAGAAGTCCCGACAAGTCCCACTTTTCACTCATCATCGTCCTGAACTCCAGGGGGGTTCAGGACTTTCCCTGGGGGTGCCAGCCTTCCTGGCATCCTGCTGCAAGGCCCGGTGTGAAGCCCCCCTGGATCTCCGTGTCCTGTGCCCTGTTGGAGCTGGAGAAAAGCTGGGATGAACATCACAGCCAGTCCTATAGGAAATACTTCTGTAAACAGTCTTCAGAGGTGAGAGTGTGCAAGAGAGGTTTCTTTAACTTAGGGTTAGAGGGTGACTGGTGGGGTTTGTGTCAGGGTTTAACCTCAGGCAGCAACTAAACCCCAAAACGTCACTTGTTCACTCCTTTCCTTGTGGGATCAGGGAGAGAATTGGAAGGGTAAAAGTGACAAAGCTCATGGGTTGGGATAAAGATTGTGTAATAGAGAGAGCAGAAGCTGTGCACATAAGCAGAGTAAGGAATTCATTCCCCACTTCCCATGGGCAGGCAGGGATTCAGCCATCCCCAGGAGAGCCGGGCCCCATCACAGGTAACGGTGACTTGAAAAGACAAACACGGGCACTCTGAACATCCTCCCCCAGCTTTATATACTGAGCACGATGCCACATAGGGTCTGGAATGTCCCTTTGGCCAGTTGGGGTCAGCAGTCCCAGCTGTGTCCCCTCCCAACTCCCTGTGCACCCCCAGCCCCTCTCTGGGGTGGGGTGAGAGGCAGAAAAGGCCTTGGCTCTGTGCAAGCCCTGCTCAGCAAGAACCAAACCATCCCTGTGTTATCCCCACTGTTTCCAGCACAAACCCCACATTTAGCTCATACTACCTGCTGTGAAGAAAATTAACTCCATCCCAGCCAAAACCAGCACCGGAAGTTCATTTGTCAAAATAAAATTGAGTTTGAGGAAGGAAGGAAGCGGGGGAACGGGAAATGAAGCCCACTTCCCTTAGCAGCCTTGGGAACAAATGGAATCGTTGTGCTGCCAGGGTCTGAGGCAGGCAGTTCCCTTTTGAGGAATGCATGGACACATTCCTTTCCTCATCAGACAGCCAGTGGCCGCACAGCTTGCCCAAGGTGTGGGCTGTGTGTGTGTAACTCTGACTGTCAAGAAGGAAATGACTAAACTTGCTGTCAAACCACTGTAACAAAGAACATCTTTGATTTACCAAAATAGTGGTGGTGGAGAGGCTTGGGAGTAGCTGTGGTGCTGCCACCCGTGCTGGGAATAGCACATACAGTCTGGAGAATGGCCCTGGTGGGGAGCGTGAGTCCCCCGCGGTGATGGAAGGAGACAAACCCGGCAGGGAGCTTGGTTCTGAGCAGCTGCTGGGGCTTGCCTGTGCTGCAGGGAGTTGGGGCAGGGTTGGTGGCTGCAGCAGGAGGGCCAGGAAAGCTGTGGCAGGCAGTGGTGGCCAGTGCCACGCAGCAGAGGTGCAGCGGCACAGTCCCGCAGCCGCCGTGCTCCGCATCACCTTCCCCCTGCCCGACTGCTGCCTGCCTGTCCTGGCAGCCCTGGCAACGGGAATCCCAAAACTCCTGTCAATCTGGGAGCCTCAGCTCCAGTCAGATATTTGTAATCAAGAGGAGAAGCTCCATCTAATTATAGGTTTTCCATTTTGGCCCTTCGTATTACTCTAGGCAGGCTTAAAATAACACTGTTAACTAACTTCTTTTCCCTGGCTTTGGAGTTTCATACATGACATTCTGCAGTGCCCTTTATAGAAACCACAAATATTTTTTTTTCCCCCCCTGCTTACCATATTTTGTGTCTTTTTCCATCTGGCAGATGTTTTTTCCCTGTCTTGCACAGGACTCAGTACATAATTATTCTGTTGCAATAGTCTGGAGCCCCAGTCCTGGGATGGAGCCTGCTTGCACAGGCTCCTATGTCCCTCTAAGTTCTGTGTCATTTTTTCCCCCCTTGGTGGTTTTGTTCAATCTATTCTAAAAAATTGTTCTGAGAAGTAGTGAGCACCCAATCATTTGTGTGCCTTGAGATCACCTATTACAGCTTTTTCATGTATAGCCCTGAAAATGTTTGGGGTTTTCTTCCCCTCCCAATTACATAAGGGCTGAATTCTCTCTCTTCCAGTTTACAGCCTCTGGGTATTTGTAGTTTGTTGCCATAAGTCAACAACTAGTTAGTCAGTGTGCCTTTGTTCCTACATTTTTGAACTGATTCTTTGCTGTCCAGTCATGTTACTTGCTTGTCTTAAACTCCTGCTCTTGCTCGTGGCATGATTTTTGTTTGGAGGGCAGTGTCTCAGTGTGCCAGTGAATTGTCCCAGGTGGGGGTACACTGGGGTGTTCCTGGTTGTTTCCATCCTTATACCAACTATTTTTCACTGAGCACTCGTGTTTGAGTCACTTATTCTTAAGCCTCTTCTAATGGGAGCTCATGTATCTGCATAGGTTTGGAAATCTTTTGTTATTAGCCTGTAGTTTTATTCCCCAAGTTTCCCTTCTGGGTTTAAAATTCAAAGCTTACCCAGAACCTTTTCCTGGAACAATTTTGTCAAACTTCCCATCCCAAATAGCTCCTCTTTTGCCCATAATCTGTAGTTGGGAGTATCCGAGACTGAAGCTTCCTGTCAAACCGCAGTAACAGAGAAAATCTTTGATTTACCAAAATAGTCATGGCAAAGAGAGTCAGGAATAGTTGTTGGGAATGAGTTGTGGGGTTGGTTCAGTGCTATGGGCTGCTCTGACTTCCACTGGCTTTAGTTCACACCCTGATTTTCAGATGTTCAGCAACATTGGGTGCTTGTTTGGGGTTTGTTTAGGTCGCAGTAGCGAGAAGGAAGCCTTGCCAGGCATTATTCACCTTTGTTTTGTGCTATATGTGTGTGATCAGCTGGGGAGGTCAAGGGCAGGTAGAGGCCAACAGTGTAATGTAGAGATACTGAGAAATAATGTTGCTGGGAATTATTTGGAATTAACAAGCTCATATCCTTTTTGTACATCAGTTGTCATCCTTTAATCTCTTGGTATTAGCTTTTTTAAAAATGCTGTTATGTACATCATCCACAGTACTTCCTGTATCCTGTGTCACTTGATTTACAATATATCACTGTTAAGTCATCTCAGACTTTGAGTGATTAATCAAAATCTCTGTTTCTCTTTTTCTCAGTGTTGGAAGTTTATATGGATCAGTGGTACTTGCTCAAGAGTGACAGTGGAGATCAACACTAAGTCTGCTCCTGTGGGTGAGTAATCTAAACCCACTGCATTGCTGATGTCTATTATCTGCTATCTGCTGGTGTTTTTGCTTTTGGTATCTTACACAACAGCTCCTTGGGGCTTTCGTTTCACATATCATTAAAATGATGCTGTCTATAAATTCCAGTAAGAGTTGTAGAAGAATGTTAGTCTGCTTCTGCAGATATCCATTGATTTTATGTCTTTTAAAGGATGGTACTCACTTGACACAGTCTGAGGTGTGTTTGGAGCCAGGGCAATGTGGAAACTGTGTTTCCACATTTTAATGCCAGTGTATTTAGGGTTAGCATGTGGATGTGGCAGAATAATGAAGTATATTTGGATTATCCAGGAAGCAAAACTGAAATGAGCACTGGAGCTGATCAGTGGCCAGAGATGAAGGGTGCCAGTGCACCCCAGTTTGGAGAGTTCAGCTCCAGCACAAGATCCCCCTGGACATGCTGTGACTGAGTGATGCTGCTCCACATGTGCAGTTAATCTGACCCAGCAGGTCTATGGCAATGTGCAGAGAAACTGCCACGAGCTTTCAGATTACTGAGGCAAGTTCATGAGAAAATGTGTTCAGCAGAACAGAATATGTGTTGTGAGATCCTTTGGAAATGGCCCAGTTGTGCTGGCTTCAAGGAGCAGCATTTTGCATTTGGTCTAGACTGATTTGATCCAAGTAGCCTAGTGCATGTCAGAGCTGGCAGTCTTGTTTTGGGAATGGTTATCCCTCATCTACTTTGTTTTGGATATTATGGTATGATTTAGCATCCTAAATTCCAGCTGTAGAGCTGGATCCCAATGCTGAGCTTGCACTTGATCTGTGCACCATGAGGCTGGGATGTGCTCGTCCCATAACCCTGCAGCTCCACTGGGCTCCCAGTCCCACAGGATGTGAGGACTGGTGTGTCATTTGAAATACCATTTCCTTTATTTTACTCCCTTATCCTTTCCATAGCCCTTGGAGTGCTTCTTTGTGGCTCTCCAACCCTTCCCACACTAAATCACTGTGCATGAGCTCTCTCTGGGATTCACAGCTGCCCAAGGTCTTGCACCAGACCTGGAAAGAAGTGAGTGTTGCTCTTTGTTTGTCAGGAGCCCTAAACTCCACTGCCAAAAGCTTTTATTCCCTGGGTTTTTAATCAGAGGTCTGCTGCCTCTGGGAGTGGTTGTCACCTAGAGTCTCCCATCCTGGTCACATTTGTTCAGTTTTATCACTGCATATCAGGGTTGGTGGGGTTACACTCCAGCTGGATTTGTGTCCATTGTGGCTGTAAAAACATGGTTAAAAGTCTGATGCTGGCTGGCAGCCACGTTCTGCTGGATGTGTGTTTGGAGACTTTCAATCTGCTGCCATCACTGTGTGAATGTCTTGCCTTTGCAGGAAGTCTCTCCCTCTTTGCTGCCCAGATGCTGTGCTGATTTCCCCTCCCCAGGGGCAGCAGAAGGCCTGGGACATAAATCTGCCTGGTTGTCCCTGTCACTGGTGCTGCTGCTCGCCGGGAGGGGGTCTGTGTGTCCATGTCCATCCAGGGCTGTAGTAGCAGGTGCTCAGTCCTCCCTTCTCTACCCCTGTGGCTCCAGTGCTGGCAGGTCTCTGGCGTTTGGAGCAGTGGGACCTGTTGCCCTCAGCAATCAGTCTGAATATTCAGATTTCTCCAGCTGCTGCTTGCTTTCCCCATTAAACAGATAAATAGGAGCCTTTCCTATCGAGATGGCAGGAAATTCCCGTGCCTGACTCAGCACTGGCAAGGGCAGGGGACTGTGTTTGGGGCTGCTTCTCCCAGATGGGGAGGAACATGGGCTTCTTTGCTGGGTTACCACAAGTTCAGCACAGATGTCTGACCTCCAATCTCACCACACAGAATACACCCATGTTTTCATAGTGGAGTGTCAGTGCCTCTGCCCACAGCCTCTATTTATCCATAAAAGCATGGATTTCCATCTCGTCGTTCCCTCCCTGGCTAGCTCCACGTTAAACATGCTGCTGCCAGTTCAGTCTTGCTCCACAGTAAGGCCACATGTATAAATAATCCAGAAAAGCTAAATAAGGCTTTTAAAATAAGCCTTAACAGAGACAGCTGTTGCAGTGTGGTGCCATGAAACACAGAAACTTGGCTAAGTCCCTATAGCCAGGGTCAGTCCCACTCCCTGCAGCTCCTGCTCTTTCCTAACAAAACCCTGCAGGTTTGCAGGGGTGTCTTCACCCAGCTCCATCAGCTCTGAGTTAGGTCTGTGCTCAGTGGCAGCAGATTTTTGGTGTGTCTAAAGCTAAGACAGAGCATCACATGCAGCACTGAAATTGTGTCCAGTCCACCCTCTTACAGTGCCTACGTGCCAAAGGAAAAATCAGTACTTATTGGGTTTCCCCCCCTCAGTGACACATTGGCTACAGGAGGAAAAGAAGCACAAGGTTGCTTCTATGTATTCCATTTATTGGCACTTGATGACTTGTCCTGCAGGGCCCAGCCCACACACAGCTTGTCTTGGGCTTTTAATAGTTGTGCTAAACTAAATTGTGCTCAAAATAGTAATAATTTCAAACATTTCCCCAGAGCCTGTGGCTGCTCTGCATGTTTATGGGAGGTGCAGCACTGCCTGTGGTTGGGGCATGGGAGGGTCCCCAGGCAGGCTGGGATGGGGATTTTTCTGGTGTCTTTTTCCTCCCCTTCTTCTGAGAGGAAATAGTGCTGCTTGCAGAAAAGAAGCATGTTATTGTGCTTTTGCTCCTCACCTTTTATGTGGTGTGGTTTGGGTAACATTAATGTACCTTAAAGTTGTGCTCAGCTACAGTTCTGATGATGGCTCTCTAATACACATAAATCTCTGCAGAGAGGGGGGATGTATTTATCTGTAAACAGTGAGCAGCCTGCCGTGTTTATCCAGCATGTGACCCCTCTGCTGCACACGGCATTTTCCTGCCTCCCTCCCATCCGGTTCTTCTTCTTTTATTGACTTTCCCAGTCCTGGAAACAGCTTCATATTCAGAAAACATAAATTCATCCCTCACAAAGCTTGCAAACCTGATTTCAGTTCTTCCCTTACTCTTTAAAAAACCTCTTTTTGCCTTCTTTAAGACTGAAAATGTACATTTTCCCTGTTTATTTAGACAAGCTTATTTTGTCTGCAGAAATCTTGTCAAAAGCTGCGTTTCTTTGCTTGGATTTATAATCCTCTGAGGTTTATGTATTGGGAATAATCTTAGTGAGCTGGAAAAAGATTGTCCAATCTGTTTTAAGATGTCCCACTTTTTGAGTATTGCATCTCATTAGGAAAACAGTTAGCTGTTTGCATGGCTTTTTTCTTCATCTCTATAGCTTGGGGGAGAAAATATATCATGTCTTCATCTAGTAATAGTGCTTGGCACTTTGCATCTTCAAAGAACTCTTTGGCTATGGATTGAATAATTCCTATAACACTGTGTAGTAGTTTCTCATTATCATTTCCCCCATTGTACAGATGGGCAAAGTGAACAAGAAGTCAAGTGAGCTTAGGCCTTGGAAAGAGAAACAAGGTCAGTTTGAGTTCCCACTTTCCTGACTTGTACTAGAGCAAAAGAAAGTTTGATTCAAAAAAA
>VZTR01005366.1:1248942-1315329 GCA_013400775.1 Chaetops frenatus | reverse complement strand
AAAAAAAAAAAAAAAAAAAGGTTGACACAAAGGGAAATGTAATGATCTTTCCTAGCCTTCCAAACTACTTATTTAAGTGCACTTGCTGGTGGTGTTTTTTGGTGGTTTTGGTTTTGTTTTTTTTTTTTGCTAAATAGGTTTTTCTCACTTACTGATGGAGTTGTCCCTTCTCAGTGAGTGGCTGGGGGTGTGTGAGGAATTGTCTGAAGTTTTATAAAGATGAAGCAGCATGTTAATGGGGTTAGGTTTGTGGGGTGTCACTCACTGCTGTCTGGGGGATCTCTCTGCTCCTTTCCTTCTCTTTCCTCTCAAAGCAGAGACAGGGCAGACCTTTTCTGCATTATTTGGGAATATTTTTCTCCCCATCTTGTTTTCCATCTGCGACTAAGGTGGGAAAAGTGAGCTGTCTCAAAATGGGAACTGTGTCATTACATAGAAGCTGATCTTTCTTGTCTCATCCACCACATGCCATGCTAAGATACTTTTTTCCCCTCCCATGAACTGTAGTGGAAGCTGCTGGCTCAGATTGGTGTCTGGAATGATGTAATTTCCTGAAATAATTTCATACAACTGCACTAGGCTATAGGCCTTGATTTCCAGCTGCTTAATGAGCTGATAAGATCCCCAGGTGTGTTGCATGCCATATAGAAAAGGTGAGTGCTGTTGGCAGGGAGCTGTGGAATTAATCCCTCTGTTACAGGTGAAGTCGTGGTAACAGTTATGTTGTCTACTTATTAGAAGTTAGTTAAAACTTTTTTTTTTTTTTCAGTAACTCTGGCTTTTTACAAAGTTGTTTTGGAGCACTGGGCAGTGTTAGGGCAGTTCAGTCCTCTTGGGGAGGACAGATTATCTGCGAGGTGCAGAGGAGCATGGAAATCACATGAAGAATTCCTTCATCTTCCTTAGGAAAATCTCATGGCTGCTTCTCTGCAGGCTCTCAGAGGTTCCCTGGCCACCTTCTGACTGGCTTCAGATGCCTTGTTTGATAAACTTTCAGGCAAAAAGCCTTGCATGGTTTAACACAGCTTTATTCTGGGTGTGCCCTGCTAGTGAAGGCAGTAGAGAAAGCAGCTGTCTCCAGCCATGTGCTCTTTTTGGGAATGCAAAACTTTGCAGAGCCTTTTTAAGGGGCTCAAGATGTAGTTCAAAGATTATATTTAGTTTTCTGTTTCCCATGGGTGGGACAGATATCCTGATGCCTTAGATGAGACCTCCAGCGATGGACAGCAGCACCAAGGTATCACAGCCAGTATTTTTATTTTCATTTTTCTTTGACTTTCTTATATAGCTGGATACCTCATTTGTGTGTGCTCCTTCCCAGTGGTGGCCGGAGCTGTCCTGAACCACTCCATTCTCCCAGGGTTCTGGTTTCACCCTGTTTCTCATGATACCCAAATTGCTGATTACTTGTCTGCTGACTTTTTAAGGATCCAAATGTGGTTTTTCATGAATCGGAATGTTTTTCCCTCACTGGGCTTGGGAAGCCCTCAGGGATGAGTTGGGATCTGGACTTTGCAACAGTGAGTGCAGAGCAACTGGTGAAGGCTTTCATGCCTTGCTTGCAGAGTGGGAGTACTTGTGGTGGGGTCTTGGTGTCTCTCCTTTGTCATCTGACAACTTCTCTCACTAGGTTTTGATTTCAGCTGCTTAGGAAAAATGTCAGCAGCTCAGCCTGTGGGGAACTGCATGTGCATCTTGGGCTGTTCTGTTATGCTTGTTTTAATTTTGTGTTCTGTAATTTTTTTGAGTTCTTGCATCCAAAAGTGGTGAGCACCTCCATGAATATGTCCAGGGCGAATTGTTTGGATCATGCTGATACCTAAGGAATTTTGTTGAGATCCTTTAGGATCTCTGGGTGTTCCTTAGATACTTGAAATTGAGAGGAAGGGACCAAGTGGGGCATCCCTGGGCTGGAAGGTGATTGTCCAGGGAGGGTTGGATGGGGCTTTTTGTTGTTGTTGTTGTTGTTGTTGTTTTGGGGGTTTTTGTTGTTGTTGGTTGGTTGGTTTTTGTTGTTGTTGTTGTTGCTTTTCTCTCTCCGGGGGGCATCAAACCACTGTCAGAAAGCACTGAGGTCTTCAGTGGACAACCAACTGTTGTCATCTTTTCAGCTCTCCTCACAGCAAGTTGGAGAGCTCCCCATTTCTCCTGTGTTTGAAAGACTGAGGTGGTGTGGCCCAAGTCTGACAAGTGATAACTAGGGAGCCTGGCTGTGTTCTCTGGGGGGATTCCAGCTGTAAGCTGGCCCTCTGACATGAGCAAGGATGTGGCTTCCAGTCTGAGGTATCTGGGAAATATGAAGGGATAGGTGACGAGGTGTGAAAGGCAAGGGCTGCTCTGAGCAGTGAGAGCACTGCAGAAACCTGGCAGTGAAGGCAGGAGGAGCAGTGCTGGAGGCAGCTGGGGATGGGCTGGAGCAGGAGCTCTTTGCCCAGTGTTTCTCCTCTTTCTAAAGCAGGCTCAGACCCTCTCTGCATTAAATTGGTGTTTGTCTCAGCCTGCTTATCTGCTGGCCAGCCCACACACTCGCTCCAGATGTTCTTGTATCTCAAAACTGGAGATGCACCTGAAATTGTCCTTCCAGGATTTGGAAGCTTTTTTTGATAAAGCTGTCTGTCTGCCAGTGTTTTCAAGGACATCTCACACTTCGAAATTGTGGTATTAAAATAATTGCCTTTGAAATGAAGGGAGGGTCATGTGCCCTATATCAGAAATTCCTCTAAGTGCTTATTAATCCAGTATATAAATGTCATGGCTTACATCTACAGGGTGTTTATATTGAATTTTTAGCTGCATCAGTATCTCTTGCTCCTCAGAATAAATGCCATATAATCTGGTAATGAGCAATATTCTTAATTTAGAAGCCAAAAATAGGACAGAGGCAAATCTGAGTTACTGGAAGAAAGAAGGAAATAGCCTTACCTCATGAGGGGAGAGCAAATTCAGTTGAATCATCTAATGTTTAGTGTAATGGTAAGGCTAGAGAATTCCATCTGTTTCCCTAGGACAGCACGATTGCCGTATTCCAAAGGCCTGATCCTCCTCTGGTACACCTCTTTTGGGGTGTGCAACAGGGAGTAGTTGGGAAACACCCTTCTTTCCTTGCCCTGAGTAGGTCAGGGCCCACCAACTGGAGGTGAATTAAGCAGTAGGGGTTTAGGCTTATGCTCCCCAACACCCTGTTAGAGGGACATGAAGTTGTTCCTCTGAGACTTACAGTGAGCAGCACTGGCCAGGACAAGATGAGAATTTGGGAGTAGAATCATCCCTATTGTGGCAGGTGAGCATCATCCAAGATCTCTAATATCTGGAGCACATTCCAAGCCAATAGTCCTACACCTGGAGGAGGTTCTTTTTCTCATGGCCTTAGCAACTGTTCTTAAGGAACAGCAGTGGAACCAATAGTCATACAAGCATCAGTGGCTAATAAGAGTCAGTCCCTGATACACTAAGGGTGGTAATACTGCAGGCTGTCCCCACGAGGTGATGACTCAGTGGCCAGTGTTTGTTTTCTCCTCACCGTGAGGGGCACAGGCTGTTAGCTTTTAGCTCAGGTGCTGTCTGTATGCTGGGCAGCTGGGTGAACTTTTTTCGGTGGAGGCTTTCCCTGACTCATTCCCTTTCCCAGACACAGCCTGCTCTCCCACCCTGTGAACTCCCTCAGTGAAACAGAGCAGCACTTGTTCGCCCTGATTCACTGAGTGATTCTTGGTTTGTGTTCTATATGTAGTAACAGTGGCTCTGTGTAACCCTGGGTAAATTTTGCCTTGAAATATCTTGGTAAAGAAGTTACCTCTCTTACGTGATGGTGGTGTCACACGGAACCGGAGTGATGTGCAGCAAGATCCATATTGGAAGTGAACATGTACTTTGTTGCAGACTTGATATGAGTTTTGTAACTTCGGTGTTTCCCTTGTTCCCAAACACACACACACACCCAGAGCTGTACTCTGGTGGTGCCTCCAAGAGAAGGAAGGCAGATTGTGGCCACAATGATCAGGATGTTTATGGAGATTTGCTCGTGTTGGGTTTGTGGCAGAGGCCACATCTGGCAGCAGATGGTCTGAAGTCAGTCAAGGTGAAGAGAGCTGGTGTTTTACTGGGGACCTTAAATAGAGGGCTGCTATTTATTACTGATAGCACCCACAGGTTGAACAAAGCTGCCAGGATCTGTATTTTGAGGTCCTGTTTTGGTCACTTGGTCAAACAGGCAGCCAGTGTTAAGCGTGTTCTCAGTAGCATTGACTTCAGTGGCATTAGAAACATGCTTAGCATCAAATGTGGGCTTGTGCAACTTGCTGATCTCAGGCTGGGTGGGTCTTGCTGAAAAGCTCCCGTGCCGACAGAGAGACTGTCGCTATTTCAGGCTCTGGTTCTGCTCGGCTGTCAATCCAATTTAAGGGAACCAGATTATAAACACTGTGAAATGCTGAGCTGGTGCAAAGCTGCTTTGCTGATAAGGAGCTGTTCAAAATATTTGGAAAGTTCAACTCTGCTGCGGGACTGGGCAACCATTCCTGGCTCCACTCCCAGGGCTCGGTGCCAGGGGTGTTTTGGCTGGTTTGCCTGCTTGGCTGGGTGCCGAGCCGCCGAGGCTTGGTGTGCCCTGAGTGTCACTGTGCCTGAGGGACACTGGGGGATGGCCGTGGTGAAGCAGCCATCCTGGTGCTGCCATCTGGGCACTGAGCAGCTGTCTGTCCCTGTGAGGACAGAAAACAGAGTGGTGCATCCCATCAGGTACTGCAGCATGGCTCGGAATACCAAGACTGAGCTGGTCCCTTTTATCTGTTCCCAGCTCCCAACAGGAGATGGAAATCTGAAAGGTGGGAATGCCATATCCCTGTCTGAGGAAGAGCTTTGTTGACAGTCAGTGTTTCAGCCCCAGAATAGTCTGGCAACAGAGCAAATTGGCAGCTTGCAAGTGTTTGCAGGAGCCTCTTTGTGCATTTGGTTGCTTTTCACTCCAAGACCTCAGCAAAGATATTCACGGTTCTTCCCTTGCCCTGGCCCTTTCCCACCCTGTCCTTTGCAGTGCAACAATGTGCTAGTGTTTATTGCTCCCCTTTCAAATTTGGGCACTGATGGCATTTATAGAATCATAGAATGGTTTGGGTTAGAAAGGACCTCAAAGACCTTCCAACCCCCTGCCATGGGCAGGGACAACTTCCACTATCCCAGGTTGCTCAGAGCCCCATCCAGCCTGGCCTTGGACACTGCCAGGGATCCAGGGGCAGCCACAGCTTCTCTGGGCAACCTGTGCCAGGGCCTCCCCACCCTCACAGGGAACAATTTCCTAATATCCAATCTAAATCTCCTCTCTGTCAATGTGAAGCCTTGTCTGTCACTCCAGTTCTGAATGAAGACTCCCTCTTCAGCTTCCTTGTGGGCCCCCTTCAGATACTAGAAGGTTGCTATAAGATCTCTATGAAACCTTCTCATATTTTTGTTATCAAGGGGGTGTGTTGTGTATAAATTTAACACCTTTTCATCCTGTGAGTATCTAGAGTAGCTATGCTTGCATGTTCCCACTCCTCTCTAGCCTAGCTCATAATTTCCCTTAGGGACCTTCTTTGCAGCTGTGCTGCCATTCACAGAATCTCTGCCAGCTGTGCTGCAGTGCTCTGGGCAGGGAATTAGGAGGAGTGATGTGCACAGTCCAGCACGAGCCTGGTATTGTGTGCTCTGGATAGTTCTTGCAAGCGCTCACCTGGATCAGATGCCTGGTGACAAGGGGTTTCCTGGTGCCTGGGTGTGATGTTATGGTGTATTATCCTGTTCAGCAGGGTGTTGTCAGCCCGTGATAATCACCCTGTCACTAAAGGTAAGGGCAGTGTTGTTTTGAGCAGGTGAAATAGCTGCCTGTTGGGAGGATGGGAAAGGGAAGCCTGACAACATTGCTGCATCAGGAGAAACTCTGAGTGCAGTCAGTTCTGACAGTGAGAAACCATGTAGGTACACAACAAACAGTAGTAATGGGCTGCGTCTGTCTCCTCTAATGCTTCCCCTATCTGATCAGTTGTCAACATCTGTTAATCTCTGCTGCCACGGAACATGGAGACAGCTCTGAGGTTTGTGTTGTTAAGGGTGTGTGCTGTGTGTAATTTACAGAGTGTTGTGACAGCCATAGTGAACGCTGTGATCCACGGCTGGGGAGCGCTGGGGTACGGCTGCGTTATCTCCTGTGTTATCCAGGAGGAGTTGGGAGCCTTGCTGGCATTACAGCAGGAGAGGAAACGTGTGTGGTCATGTTACCCTCAGTAGACATGTGCATGTGGCTCCTTGGAGCACCAGGTTGCTGGCCCACAGCCACACCAGCGTCTTGGGATCTTGTCAGATCTTGCAAGCAAAGAAGCGCCAGGCCAGGTCACAGTTCTTGGACAAGAAGTTTCCAAGGAACTGATGCAAAGATACCATGGATGTCCTTGTGGTGCCCTGTGTGTTCTGACATGCATGCTGGGTGTGTTTGGTTTTTTTGATATTGTTGCCTGGTATTTTCTGAAGAACACGACTACATTCTAGCGTCAGTAAGAAATAAGTTGATTCTCCTCTCCCCCATACCATGGCCAGTTATAAAGGATTTGAAATGAGTGTTTTGAAATCTACAGAGCAGTATAGTGTTGGCTGTTTATGAGATAAAAACTGCTCAGGCACAAGTTGAATATCCACTTTCACTGAGCTTAGCTTTAGCAGCAGTGTGGAGCCATGCTTCAGATTCCTGGATGCTGTTGCCACAAGGAGTGCTGTCTTTTTTTCTCACTGGTGCAGAGTTCCCACAAATGAGAAGTTCCCACTGGTGGGAATTTTGCACTAAGTTGAATGTGTGCTCTACCTTGGTAGGCTCATCCCTTAAAATAGCCATTAAGGCCAGAGTAACAGGAGCCCCAGCTCAGGTGAGCAACTTTTAACCTAAGCCCTTCAGGGGGACTGGTTTAGCTAAGCTGTTTCTTTTGATTTAATGCCCAGTTTACTTCACCTTCTTGTCTGTCTTCAGTCAAGTTAGCTGCCTTGGGTTTGGCAGCTGGAATTAGGAAAATAATGGCTGTTTTACAGCATATTATTGGCACACTGCTGTGTACAAGTTCAAAATTGTTGACCCCACCTAAGATGGAAGTTTCCTACCTTGGCCTGCAGTGCTGCAGTACTGGGAGAGCCTCTTGGGCAGGGTTGCCACAGGTTGAGGTGTTGTGTGAGTACAGAGCAGGTGGTCTCAGCTGCCAGAACCACTGCTGAGTACAGCCTGAGGAGTGCCTGTGGCATGGGAACTTGCCAGCAGCCATGGGGAACTGTTTCCTGTGGCTGGAAGGAGGATCCCAGCTGTCTGGCCATGGCCTGGCTTCTCAGTGTTGGTTTCAGGACTGAAGAAGTTCTCTATCCCAGGATCTGTTGGTTTTTCTCCTTCCCCCTGCAAGCTCCCCGGGCAGCCCAGGTAAGCAGAGCTGCCCACTGGGCACAAGTCACTGGTCACTCACTGGAAGGCAGGTGGTAAATGTCTCCTCCTGAAGCCCTCAGGTGCATGGTTAGATCAGGTTGGCATCATTACCTGTTTCCTCGCCTTTGGAGACATCCCAGGTACCTTACTCACACCTCTTTCTTCCCTGCCAAGTGCACACTTGTGCTAAATCACTTCCTTCCACTCCTGATCAATGGTCACAAGTGTGGCTGGACATCAGCTCTTGTTTCATTGATACTGAGACTTAGCTTAGGAAACCAGAATGCCATGGAAGTAATTGTCTTGTCCATGTTATTTTCCTAAGTCTTGATTTCTTTTAGACACAATAATATGATGGAGAATTAAACCCCTTCTTTTTGGAAGGTTTTTAATTAGCTGACAGTATAGATTAAAATCTTGCAATCTGTAAAATACAGCACATCACGCTACTACATCTTGGGCAACACTCCATTTTCTTTTTAAAGACAATTTAAATAGAATATTAGGGGAGAGGCAAAAAAAAACCCCACCCCAAACCAGAGCACAGAAATGGCAATTTAGTATTCTTGACATTTCTCAGAAAGCTGCTTAAGATTATCTCCTTAAAATGGCAGATTTCTCCTGCAAGTCAAGTAGAGGAGCAGGAACTGATACTTCATTAAAATACTAGGAGAGGCCTGAATTTATGATCCTTGAGACATTCGCAGGAAACAGAAACTCACTATTTAGAACTGCCACAAGTTTTAATAAAGGGCAAAAAACAAATCCCAAAATCCAACAGCATGACTCGCATCCTTCCCCTGCCAGAGATCTCTGCTTGTTACCACACAGAGATACGTGTTCTGGCATTTCTTTATCCTTTTTTTTCTGCATGTACTTGTACAACCCCCAGCCTAAAGTTCCTGACACATGTCCATGCTGCTCCCTTGGGTCCTGTCCTTGGTCACCAGAGAGAAGAGATCAGTGTCTGAAACACACTAAATAACATTTCAGTAGTGCAGGATTTCCAGGGAATTTCAGTACTTCCACAGCTGTAGTGTACCAGGAGTGAGCACATTCATGTTGAGGGATGCATCCTGGGCTGTACCCAGAGCCCCAGGGCAGCAGCAAAGGGGGGATTCTGCCCCTCTGCCCTGCTCTGCTGAGCCCCCCCTGCAGGGCTGCATCCAGCCCTGGGCCCAGCACAGCAAGGACAGGGAGCTGCTGGAGCCAGGCCACAGCAGGGACACCAAGGGGAGCAGAGGGATGGAGCAGCTCTGCTGGGAGGAAAGGCTGAGGGAATTGGGATTGTTCAGCCTGGAGAGGAGAAGGCTTTGGGGTGACCTCACTGTGGCCTTGCAGTGCCTGAGGGGAGCCCACAGGAAAGATGGAGAGAGACTCTTTGCAAGGGCCTGGAGTGACAGGACAAGGGGGAGTGGCTACACACTGACAGAGAACAGGTTTAGATTGGGTATTGGGAAGAAATTGTTCCCTGTGAGGGTGGGGAGGCCCTGGCACAGGGTGCCCAGAGAAGCTGTGGCTGCTCCTGGATCCCTGGCAGTGTCCAAGGCCAGGCTGGATGTGGCTCTGAACAACCTGGGATAGCAGAAGGTGTCCCTGCCCATCACATGGGGATGGAACTGGATGGGCTTTGATGTCCCTTCCAACCCAAACCATTCCTTGATTACCTGATAGGAATTAATTTGCGAAAATAACAGAGTTTATCAACAAGACCTGAACCTCTCTGAGGTAAATCACCATGGTAGCTGTGTCTTACCAACAAAACCTTGAAGTGGATGAATCCATGCTGGTAATTGGCAGTTTGGTGCTGTAAGGAGGGTGGTGACTGAAGGGGTTTTGTAGCACTGCTGGAGAGGCAAGTGCAGCAATGGATTTTTCTGTGAGCAGTTCAATGTACTTGTGATGTAAAGCTGTCCCCATTTCTGTCCAGAAGAAATGTGGAGCTGCCAAAATATCCCTGATGCAGCTTGTTTCCATGGAGTGGTAAACAAATGTTGAGCTGTCCCTAAGAGGAGCTGTGCTATGACTCGAGCCCTGCATGAAGATGTGCTACAATTTCCATCCTGAAATAAGTGATGTTTGATTTCCTAAACAGGGATGAAACTGTAGTTCTATTGTATATGTAAAGCAAACATTCATGCCAGTTTTGGATTTAGTTTCCCCATTTTAAGCAGCAGGATCATCATGGCTGAGGCCTTGGCATCACCAGTGTCTCCTGCAAGCCCAGACTAGACTTGTCTCAGTGCTCTTTTATATTCAGTAGAGTTAGTGTAAGATCCTCCTCTAAGGGAGGATCCCTTCCTAACTTTAGCCAGGGAAAAAACATCTTTAGTCCTTCAGAGCTAAATATAACCTCCCAGAAACCATCCCTCCAGTGATGGCATAGTAAACACATGGAAAAATACTCAACCCCAAAAAGGGAAGCGCAGGAGGCAATAGTTTCAAATAGTTACTTGTATAGAACTCTTAAATATGAAGCAAGAACCAACATTTCAAAACTTATTTAGTGCTTGAGAACATGCATTATTATCTCCAGGTAACTCCAGTGTCTCCATGTATACCACAAAGGATTTGGCCCCAGATGTTCACATGCTTGCTGAGGAAGCTGCTAGTTCCTGAGGAGAACATGCAATGATTTATTTATTTCCGTTATTTGGGGTGGGGTTTTGCATTCTTCTAGTTGGTTTGTTTTCTGTGGGTTTTTTTGGCATGGTAGTAGAGGACAGTTCTAGGATCATCCTTTTTTTTCAATGGTTCCAAAAAGGTCTTCGATTGAAGAACAAAACCTGGTACATCTTGCCAGCCACCCCCTATCCCTTTCCCTGGCAACTTATGCAGTTTTTGCAAGTCAGGTTGAGTTTTTCCATTTGCCTCTCAAGAAAACCATTGAAGATGATCAGCTCACCCCAGTTAAACCACATAAGGGCTTTGCCTCTGCTGGTGTACCTTGGTTTTGTCCCTGGAACAGCCTCCTCCCTCGTGTTGCCTTCATGCACTGGGCACTTCTATTAAGCACAAATTCCCACTTGATGGCAGCAAGTCAGTTTGAATTCTGCTGGTTAAAGCTGTGTTGTTCTTTGGGACCAGGATCTTCAGCCACACGTGGGGACTGGAGGTGTGCCCTGGTTCTGTTTGACCTTTGATACATGAAGAACTCCTCCTTGGCCAGCTGCTATAGTGAAAATCAGCCTATGGTTCATATATACCTTTCTTTCTACGAGCCTGAGACTTGCCCCACCACCCCCAAAGGCTGGGAAAGTGTGAAACACTTTTAGTGTCTGCTTCTTTTAGTATCAGATGTCTAATTTGATTTGTATGTAAGTAGGAAAACTTTGAAGTGTGGTCGAAATACAAAGGGAAAAGTACTTCAAAGAAATGTAACATTATAAGTGTATCTGATCCCTCAGGGTTTTTGAAGTTTTATCTTGAGATTATGTATTCAGAGGAAGATTTGTATGGAAATCCTCAGGGTCATTAATACATCCAAGCCTTTATGAGTGTTGGTCTTGAACTGTTGTGTGCTAGTTTTGCTGTCACGTGGTGGCAGGCGAGTGGTCCTTCACCCAGCTGTCTGCACTGCCATGTCCCTGACACAACAAGAGTTAACGTGGTCTCTGAGGGGGAAACCAAAACAAGAGGCTCCTGCAGAGTGAGACTTGTTTAGCACTGTTACTCCATCAGAGATCAGCAGAGATCTCTGGTGTGGCTGAACAAAACCACAGTGTGTTAAACTCCCCAAACTTCTGATTTGCATCAGTTGCTCTACTGGAGTAGAGTCCAAGGTGGTCCTTGGTGCTGGATTACAGATTTCTAATAAATACTTGAACTTTGGGAGAGTTCACATCTTGGAGCTGAGCCTTGTTTTAGGGTTGGGCATCCTCTCCTGTACAAACATGCCCAGCTGTGCTGGAGGAGAGTGGTTGTTGTTTTTCCTTTTGGCATTGAAGTTTTTAATTGCAGGAATTATATTAGCAGTTCCCAGTGCTCAAGGGATGTGTGTGTATGTGTGTGCAGGAGGAGCTAATTAAATGTGTATAAGTAATGGGCTTGGGAGCTTTTAATCCTGGATGTATTGATCCATCCTTGCTATCATCTCTTACAGTGGAACTGTGGAAAGTTAGAAAAGTATGAAGTTGCACAAGAGCCACTTTTTCCCAATACAACTTTGAAACAACAGTGAGGTTAATTTTGGTCCTTTTATGTCATAAAAACATCTTTGAATTTATTTAGTGTTTCAATAAAAATATCTTGAAATATTATTGAATTGTTTATATTGTTTTTGAAGGTTTATTTTAATTAGATCTGTAGGTCAAGGGAAAGGAAACAGTTAAGCAGTCTAGGATTTCTTTTTCTCTGTTACAGACTTTAAAAAAAAAAAGTCAGGTGACCTTGCTTACCCATGCCTTCCTTCCCTTCTATGCCTTACTGTATTTCATGTCAAATAAGGGCCTTTCTGTGTTCAAACTTTCAGTATATTTGTAGATCACAAAACTTCCTTCAGCAACCATATGCCTCAATAATGTTGTTCTTTCTTAATGAAAACTAATATCCCAGTGGAATGATTCCTCTGGAAGACCTGGAGTTTTGAGAGAGTTTGTGGGGTAAAATTGGCTTTCCAGAAGAGTATGTAAACCTGACTGGCTTAAACATGTGGCAGATACTTAATAATGGAGAGGGGCAGTTCAGCTCTTGCATGTGATGGTATTTCTACATTATTGTTGGGATTTAGCCACACCTAAGTTTGCTTCAGACTTGTTAAGTTGGATCGTGGCCCCACTGGAGCTGTGTGCTAACCCATCCACTGCTGATCCTGTGTCTACAAAGAAAGCTTTGTAGCCCCTTGCTTCAATAAAACTGCTCTGGATATCCAAACCATGGGATTTATAGGAGTGTTCACACTGAACTGCTGCAATTGGGCTGTAAACTTTCTTGTAAACTGCTCTTAAAAGTTATCTTTTTCTCCATTTTAATGTGTTTTAGCCCTGTCTGCTAAAGGCAGCCCACTATTGGTAAGGTCAGTAAATCTTAACATAGCAAAATCAGAGGCAGATAGAAGGGGAAGGATGTAATATATATACAGATTTTCCATGTGTAACAGTTGATGCTGCAAAATGACAAGGCATTGTCTTTTTTTGTTGTTTTCTACAGACATCTATTAAAACACCGTTCAGGCTAAATGTATTGTATTTATTTATGGACTTTTTATGGGTAGTGCACTCTACTTCTGCTTCGTGCAGTGTCAGCACTGGAAGTGTCCATCTGGAGACTCTTAGACCTGAAGGTCCAACATCTAAAGCCAAATCCTTTCAAATCTGGAGGCTTGTGAATTTAACCTTTGGATGCAGCTCATTGAAAGAAAGTGGCATGAGCTATGAAATGGGATCTAAATGTGGGTCAGTGCTCAGGGTTGGGTGGGTTTTAAGGTAGTTTTAAGAACTACCTTTTGGCCTGTCACCCAACAGTGCCCCTTTTGTTTTGTAGCCTGTGTGGCCACAGTGTGTCAGTACCATGTTGCTGGGGAATGTGAGGCGTTTGCTTGGTTGCATTAGCAGTCTTGGTGTCAGGGATGAATATCTCATTTGTTTTTCTAATCAGTGGACCCAAGCAAAACAAGTGAGAATGTAAGAGCCTGAATGTGAGATGCGGGACTCCAGGCGGCTCTTCAAAATGCAGTTTATTCAGTCCGAGATGTTCAGGGGTCGTGGGCGACAGAGCCTGTGCCTACAGCTGTCAGCTCCAGCTGCAGGCAGGCCTGGACACCCTTTGGTTTTGGTTACAATACATTATATACTTTTCTTTGCTGAGCATCTTAACACAGTAGAACCAATCTATACCTTAACTTTTATCTGTAGGCTATCACAACTACTATAATTACCATATTCATGTTAGTATTCTCCAATCACTAAAAGTTAGTACATTACAGTTTAAGCTAGAAGTTGTTTTTCAGTTTCCTTGCAGTGGAAAATTCTGAGACCTTTTTTCTACTTACAACATTTGCTGACTTGTTTGCTTGTGCTATCTTTCTGCTTGGTAAAAACATCTTCTTGTTTGAGGTGGGTTTATCCTTTGTTCTAAGTCATAAAAACCCCTTCTAACTAACATACCCTTTGCCTCCTTGGTTATCCATTAAGACTGGCTCAGCAGTTCCTTTATTCTATATCAGACCTTGCTTCCATCTCTATTCCTTCTTCAGAATCCACATTTGAAAATCTTTCTGCTAAGCATATATATCCGTGAGACTTTCTTGTCATACTTTCATCCTTCCCAACATGAGAAAATAATGTATTGCTCCTCAGGCTCTCTGAGGTGAGAAGTTGAAGACTACTAAACAGCTAACCAGTAAAACAGGAACAGCCTGAAGTGGTCTCTGGGGGGTGTTTTTTGTTTGGGTTTTTTTTTTACTTCATTTGACCTTGGATTGCTTGTGAGAAAAGAGTGAAAGTGAGTCTGCAGAGGGTGTGCAGACAGGTATTAGCATCACACAGCTGCTGTGCAGGTGAGGAGCTGCCTCCCTGTCACCCAGCACTCACAGAGCCCACAAAACTACATCACCTGTCAGTGTAAAACCCGGCTTTTAAAATTTCCTTTCAATTGCAACAACAACAAAAGAGCTGCTGGAGAGTAGGGTAGCAGAGATAAGCAAGCAGATTGATTTCAGTGCTGGAGACCCAAAAAAAAAGGGTTTGTTTTGTAACTGGATATGAATCTAAGCCACAAACCTTGACTCAGAGACTTTGGGTGTTTACATAAGCTGTTTGCTGTGTATGCATCTCTGTCAAAGGATCTCAAGGATGCTTATCTTGTCGAGGTTTAGCTTTTGATTTACGACCAGAGTGTTTAACAAATTTTAAGGCAAAGTGCAGAATGCAACTCAGCTGGTAGTAAAAGTTGTGTGATTTAAGGTAAGTTTTTCCTGGATATAAACATTTATCTTTTGGAAGGACTTCTGTGTTCTGTGATCTTAAAGTATCTTAAAGTAATTTCTACATCTTGAAACCGTTTATCTCGAGCTGTTTCTTATGTACTATGGGATGGGCTTTTATCCTCAGTGTGCTTCCACCCATTTTTATCAGTTAAAGGAAATAAATAGTGTTTGTTGTATAATAAAGAAATAATGAAATTCAGGGAACAAAGAAGGGATCTAGACTTAGGGAACAAAGGAACATTTTGTAGTCCTGCGTAATAAGAGAGCAGAATTGCTTTGATGTCATTGACTAGAGCTCGGCAAATTCAAAAAGAATTTTATTTATAGATATAAAAATAAATAGACATTATCAGTTTAAAATAAGCCTGTGCCAACATTTGGGTTGTTTTTATCCATAATAATGTTATGGATACACCTTGCTCCATATGGTGACCTCGGGTAAGGGAGGCAATGTCTGAATTACTTGGTCAAAAGCACATCTGAGACCTTACTGGATTCCCATCCCCACCTCAAACTAAGATACTTTTCTATATTATTCCCACTCAGGTGTTTCCAGCATTTCCTAATTTTACTCTTTAAATGTAATTTGTTCTTTTCTTGTAAAACACCAGAACAATATATTCAGCTAGGATCCATTTTCTTTTTTAGTTACTTCTTCCAGGCCTGGAAGGAATGAAATGGAGTCATCATTTACATTAGAAGAAATGTTAATGACTCCAAGTGTAAATTACCCGAATATATTCATTAGTAAGTGTTAAACTGCTACTGACTGGTGGCAGTGTAGTTGAGCATCTTCGACACATCCCATGAGAAACTGTGCCAAGGATTTGGACTGAATCCATTTGAAACTGTTTGTAATTGTGATTGAAATGTATTTTGTAAATAAGTCTCTGTGTGTTTGTGTTTCTCTTCTGGCCTGCCAGAAAAAGCAGAAATAGATGTGTCTGAAAAGGCACTTGTCTTCATGAAACAGAGCTTTATTTTGTAAAAATTAACTGCTAAGGATGTGTTGTTTTATTGTAGTGAGGCAAGAGAGATGAATTCAGAAGTTGCTTTAGACCTCTTGTGCAGTCATCTGGTATATGTAGGACTGAGAATGCAGGACATGGATTTTGACAACATTTAGGGTCTTACTTTTGCTGTGGAACAGGTTCTTTCCCTCCGCCCTCCCCAGTAAAGATGACTGCAACTTCTTAGCTTTTTCATTTTGCTTTCGTGGTAGGCTGCTCTGGGGTGACAGCCAGCTCTTGGGGGTCATTTTTTACTCTCAACAGCTCTCAGAAACAAGCCCTAATCAAGGATTTTAATTTCTGTGTATCAAAATTTCCTGGCTTAAGGAGTGTTATGTGTGAATGGGAGAGCTGGGAAACTTAAGTCATCCATCTTATTGCATCATGTAATAAAAATAATCCATAGCTGATGTTCTGTTTCCCAACGCTGAGCATTTGCAGCCCATGTGCACAAAGAGGAAGGTGAGTGGGACAAAAGGCCAGCCCTTCCTTCCTCAGAGCAGTGACATCCAGGGCATGGTGTGTCCTCTGGGCCTTCAGACCTGCCAGCAGGCAGCTGACTCCCTTTAACTCTGCAAACCTCTGGGTTTTAAAGCGTGGTGTGTTTTGCAGGTGAAGATCCAGAATGAGACCACCCCTAAAACAACAAAAAAATGGGCTCGAAGATGTTGCCTCTTGATACCTCTGTGAGTGCTGTTTGATCTGGGAAAGAGGCAGCCTCTGGGTAGGAAAACTATCATTTCCTACATATGTAAAATGCTTAAGCACTTGGTTTCTTCCCTTCTTTTTTGAAGTCTGCCATCTTAATTAAACACCAGATTTTGAAATCCATATCGAGGCAGCTTCCCTGTTTGCATCCAGCAGACTGCAGTTCCATTCACAGAGCCCCTTGTTTTGTTTTGTTTTTTTTTCCAGCTTTCCTTGTGTTTATTTGCTGGGCAGCGTTTTGTTTTCTCTGTAAGCCATTTGAAATACGTCTTCACCAGCGCTGTAGCCAGAGGGTTTGTATGTCATTCAAAAACAAAAATAAAAAATCTCCACCTACTGAAAAGTGAACAGCACAGCCCTAGCAACCGGCTGGTGCGTTTGAACCAAAGGAAGGGACATTAAACAAGTAAGACCAAATTATGTCTTCTCTATTACAGCCAGGGATGTGGTAGAATGCCAGCTAGTGATAAGATTAATCATAAATAATGGTGGAGAGAGCTGCATTTGTATTTTCGTTTTGGTTTTGTTTTTTTTTAAAACTGTGGGCTGTAAATACAGGCTTCACGAAGCAATGCTTGTTCTTGTCGGCATGAGCAAGGTATTCAGCTGGGAGCTCTAAAAGGGGGATCTGCCTCTGTAAAAACAGCCCCCCACACCCCACTTGGCACTGGTTCTGAACACAGGAAGGTAAGTGTTGTCATTTTCTTGGAAAGCAAGAGAAAACTTATTTTAAATTGTCTGTCAGGCAGGGCACTGTCAGTACTTTCCTCTCAGGTGTGTTGTCAGTGACATTTTGCCAGGGTGGATTTCATGCATCTGCCTCTCTGTCTCCTGTGTGCACCTTGATATCTCATTCATCTGCTACACTATAGATCCATCAGTGTTAAAATGATGATTTTCCCCTCCCTGCTTTTGTGGATGAAGGGAGTTCAAACTGCTTGTCATCATTAGCTATGTGTTATTTTCCTAAGGAGCTCCATTGCACTCCTCCAGGATGGATTTTTGTTCGTGTTTACCTGTGTGGTTTTCCTTAATCACTGCCAAGAAAAAAAACCCAAAGCCTTGAGTTTTCTCTTAGGTTTTATTTGTATTAGACCAAAGCCATAAGGAGGAAAGAGTAGAATATACAAATTGAAAAGGCTCTGCTGCGTCACTGACCAGCTGAGGCTTCTCTCAAAGTTTGTGAGGTCAGAGGGTGCCCTTCAGGAGGCACAGGATTGATCTGCTGGTGTTTTATTGTTCTCCCCTTTCCTATAGTCCACTGATGGTTGCTGATTCATGTTTCCTTGGCTCCCCCTGCAGCTCCCCTTTCCACCCTCTTCCTCCTGGGGTTTGTTGTCTTTTCTGGTTCCATGCAGTTTGGTCCTTTGCTCCCCTGGTGTATGAGGTGCTCTTTGCCCTCTGCCCACCCCTTCCCCACGTGCTGGTGATGGTTGTGCCAGGACCAGAAACAATTTTATGCCTTTGCTAGGGAAGGATACTTCCAATATTATTTTTGTATCACAGCAATTTTACTTCCTGACTGCTGGATGTGCTACACTGTGCTGGGAAGGTGGCCAGAGCAGGATGTGCTGTTCCAGGCTAGTTTTCAATGACCACTTTTAGGACCAAATAACCAGGGAAATGGGATTTTGTTGCGCCATCCCCAGCTGTTCAGCTCGGGGGCTTTTTGTTCTTTTTAGTTTCACCTCTCCAAGTTTCTCAGCTGTGGGCTTGGTCAGGCTGCTGACAGATGCTCTGTGAGTGGTGGAAGGGTTTCTGGAGGTCTGTGTGTTTGCAAGGTCTTGTTACAGTAAGTTTTATCTTAAAATTTCTCCCTGCTGGAAAGCACACAGCACTCTCAGCAGCACAGCTCTTTTGGGAGTAGCAGTGGAGGAAGCTCTGTGTAAACCTACGTGTGTTTCCTTGGAGGCAGAACCAGGTAACCTGGAAGTGTCCTGGATGCTGTTGGTAACACTGCTCCCATCAGTGGAGCTGTCTTAGGGATTTCTGACAACCATGGACAAACCCCTTGTTCAGGAAAAACAATGAGTGCTTTTTGCAAACATGGGGGGTGGTTGTACCTGGATGAAATGCAAGGACAGTGATTTTTCTGTGCCTGCAAGCCATGGCTATATTGTGCAAGTTGAAATTGGCAGCTCCCTGTCCCCAGTCCATGCATTTCCTAGCCAGAAGGTGAGAATCAGGAAGTGCACTGTGGTCAAATGTGGTTAGGGAGCACTCTGTTCCTTTGTGTGTTTTTAGCCTACATAGGCTTTTCCTACCAGCCTCCAGTACTGTGTTTAATGCTTGATCAGGAGCTGCACTGAGCTCACTGGTGCTGAGGTGGGAAGGCACCATTGGAGGTCTCCAACCCAGCCCCTGCCCAAAGCAGGGATGCCCAGGACAGACTGTGCCTTTTAGGGTCCAGTTGGGCTGTGAATAGCTCCAAGGTTGGAGGCCCTAAAAGGGCAACCCTTTCCATTACTTGCTGTCCCTGTAGTAAAAAAACTTTAAAGAATTATTTATTTTCAGTTAGGCCTTTTTTTTACTCCCCCCTTTTTAATTCTAAAGTGAACTTCCCTGTGTTTTTACGTGTGCCCATTGTCTTCTGCCATGTCACTGGGCACCACTGAGAAAAGCCTGGCTCTGTCTTCTTTACTCACCCCATGAGGTGTTCATATGCACTTGGAAAAGCTCATGTGCACTTCTGATTGCCAAACACTGGTTGGCTTCTGTGGGTTTGTGCTTGCTTTGTGCTGTTGGTCTTTTTCCACTTAGAGCTGTGAAGAATCTGTTTTGCCTGGGGCTGTAGAAGCCCCAGGCTTTCTTTGCCCCTTCAGGGAAATCCACAGCAGATTGTTCACACTCTGCCTTCATAGACACCCATACTTGAGCGGGACCTGATACCAGAGCCAGGAAATCTGAAGCAGAATGAAAAGACTGTCTTCAGTGTTGTCCAAGTGAATGTTTGTGCAAAAGCTGCATTTTCTGCTCATTTTTATCAGATGTGGAGGCAGCGAACCAATTGTCTTGTATGATCTGCATATTCTGGCAGGTCTTATACTGATTGAAGCTGAATGCTTACATTGTGTTTAAATTGGGGGCTTCCTCCTTCAAGGCTGAAAGTCTTCAGTTATGATGCTGCTGCTGCATTTTTTAAGATCTGTAGCATCTTCACTTACAGGTATTTTGACTGTTTAAAGTTCTCTTGGTTTTTCTAACTCTGACAACCACGTAATAAAACCAGGCATTTGCCAACAGTGCAGCAGTCTTTGTGCTGTCATTCAAAGGTTACCTTAGGTTTTGGACCTACTTCATGTAATAGAAATGCTGTTGTGGAAGATGAAATGTTTGTTGCCATTTTAAGGATAACATTTCAGCAATGCTGGCTGGCAGCCTCCAATAAGAGCTACTTCCCAGCTGGGTCAGACCAATAAGGTGACTTGTAGGAGGGAAAAATCAGTTTATAAGGGGGATTTTTGTTTAGGTTTGTTTTCTAGACTATTTTCCAGGATTTATGCCAGAGATATTGTGAACTACTTTCTTAATTGCTCACGTTAGGGCAAATGTCAGCAGTGGTGCAGCCTAATACAAAAATCAAATGGCAGGGCATGCAAAGGTTAAAGCGAGTTTTCCTGCCTGGTGTTTGTTTAGCTTTGTTCCCTAGCTGTTTTTATAGCAGAAGCAGTCTCATGGGTATGAGATTAAAGCCAAGGCAATCTGGACAGTGTTGGTGGTTTGTGGTGGGCTGGAGAGATTGGGAATGCCTCTGACCCCTGCAGTTCCACTTCAGCCAAGTTCCTAAGCACCTGCTGAAATGAACTTGCAGCCCATCAGGATTTCTGGTCTAATAGTTCACCTATGGGCAGCATGTTGGGCAGGCTTGTTTTTCCAGCCTGCTGGAAATAATCCTCTGGAGGGACCACTTCTGGCTTGTAGAAGTTTGAGAGTGAGATCAGATTGCATTGTTAGGATGTGAATCCACTAAACCCAGAGCAGGGATAGTCTGTGCATGCACACTACATCCAGTGAGCTGTGGGCATCTGGGAGATTCTGCCTGTAGGCACACAGTTCCATGCCTGGAACTTCTGGACTGTCAGATATCCAAAAATCTCACACAAGTGGTCAGACTTCACTTTTTCTGTTTCCTGGGGAGAAAATGACAGCACACACATGGTTTATTGCTGAGTTGCAGCTCCCTTTTAGGGATAGAAGGTCTGTGTCTTCTCTGTGAGCTTCCTGGAAGTGCCACGTGGGGTTTCTGAGGTGTTCTGTGGGATGCCCTGTCAGTGGTATGGACCTGTGGGCAGAGCAGGCTATGGGCCACTAGAAACTGGGTCATTGGGTTGGTGCTTTGGCTCCTCAATCCCAGTCTATGCCTGCTGGTGAACACCTCTGGTTTTGTTGTGGTCAGCAAATGGCCCCAGTCTTCTTGCTGATCTGACAACAGTGATGGCTGAATTCAGAGAACATGCAGTGAAATTTAACTCTCTTTTGCAGGTTAAATTGCAGGCTTGAGGCTCTGGAGCAACTCACACCATCGGCATTCTACTGCTCCTTATGGTGTCTCTGGTGATTGTTCCTGAGAAGAGAGAAGATGATGAGTGATGCAAGTGACATGCTCGCTGCAGCCCTGGAGCAGATGGATGGCATTATAGCAGGTAAACACCTGGGGCAGCTGTTTATTTTGCTTTTTGGGTCCTCCTTTCTCCCACCAGCAGGATGGGGTTCCAGGCAGAGAAGAGAATATGCTGGGAATTGCTTCCATTATAGCTTAGAGTTTACAAATAGCTGGAGTGGAGGGATTGTACAGACTCTCACAAGCTCCATGGATTGGGTATTCTCCTCCCCTCTCTGAAAGGGCTGCTAGAAGTGGCTGAGTGATGCAGTTCAGCTCCTGCACGGAGCACCAGGAGAGTCAAGGACAATAGTGGCTTCTCTGAACTTCCCTCAACTTGGAAGAGTTAAAACATGAATTGAATTTCCCTTTTTTTTTTTCTTTCTTTTCTTTTCAAAATTGGAATGCTTTTGGTCCAGACATTTGGTTTGGACCTGCCTTGAACATTTGGATTTTTTATAAGTACTTGTAAATTGTAAGTTGCCCAGGGAGAGGCATTACAAAGAATACAACCTCTGCTTTTAAGCTGAGTCTTGTGAATTAGAAAATAATATAAATACCCAACACATAGGAGGGAAAGAGCAAGAAGTCAGTAGTCAAAAATACCCATACAAGTATAGCAACACAGTTATAAAGTTTTTAGTAGTTCCACTTAAACAATTTTCCTTAGGGAAAAAATAATCATACAGTGTGTGCTTTGTTTGAACAATGACTCTTCTTCTCTGCCTGAAGATATTAAGGACACATAGCAAGAACACATGTAAAAGGGATTCAGTTTGATCATGATGATCTCTAAAAATACACGTAGGCTGTGACTTCAGTAATTTCCATAAGCAGACACTGGTATTTGGATCCCATCATGTATTTGTGTTTCCAAGAGCCCAAGTTGCTTATGGCAAGATGAGGTTTCATATAAAAACAAAATGTGATGTTGGAAGATTTAAGTCACCACAGACTTCATTTACCCATGTCTGTGAATAGATCTATAAAGGAATATAACAAAGGGATATCAGCTCCTGTGCTGTTGAGGTTATTTTTTTTTCTTTATTGTTTTCAATGGGAATTTAGCAGAATAGTTGGATTTTTGTGGCTTGCCAGATAGGGTGACTGAAAGTTCATGGATGTGCATATATGGCATATCCTTGTAGTTTCTAAAAGTTGACAGCCCAAATGAAGGTCTGTCATGAGCACATCTCATTGTGCTGAGGTATTACAGAATTAAGGTCACAAGTCAGTGTACTGGAATTACAGTTGGAATTAGCTGGGTTGACTTAAATCAACCTTAATCCTAAATTCATATTTTCCTTTCTTACTTAATATATAGCAACTTCTAATGTAGGTCAAATATGCATCCTGTGAGTTTATGCAAATGAGAGATTTTTCTCTTTATTAACATGCAGATGTCAGTGCTACGGTATCAAATTGCTGGGTTTAAAATTTACTCCCGTGCAGAAGCGATTTGGTCTTTAAATTATCTTCATCTTTTTTATTATTTTTAAAATTTTCTGGTGCCTTGGAGCAGCATAACATGTTCCTGCATGGAAAATGCAGGGCATGGTTTCCTGTGGATGCCACCACTGGAATGTGACTTGGATCACTCAGTGCCTGCAGGGTGACTCAGGGCATTGCCAGAGGATGTTCCATCCCTGGCAGCACCTTCTGCCTTGGGAATTCATCCTGGGGAGCAGGAGCCCAGCCCACACCACAACCCCATGGGCAGGTTGTTGTTGCTGTTGAGTCACAACACGACACAATATAGGCTCCAATTCAGTCAGGAAGGCAAAAGGGACTTTATTAAAAAAATCACACTCAATATATAAGATACATCGTAGAAAACAAACTTCCATTGGTTAAAACTCTGATTCCATCATGCCATAGGCTAAAAGGTATAAACAGTTATCCTAACCAATTATGAGAGAGCACACATGTATTTATGCAGGTGCAATATTGTTTAACATTCTTGTTCTTATGTTGACACCAAACTGGTCCTGAGAACTGGATTGTTTTAATTCCCTGTGTGAGAACATTCTGACTCTGCAGTCTGTGAATATTCTGACTCTGCTTCATGGCTTTAGTCTTGAGATTTTCTCTGTTCCAAGATACAGTCTGCCACTACAGGTTGTGGCACTCCCATTCCCACCTCATTCCTGCTGGAGCTTCCCTCCCCGAGCACCAGCGCTGAATTTGGTTGGGATAAACCCTGCCAGGAACGACCCCCGCCCTTTCCCAGCCTCGGGGTGCGCCCGCCCCGCATCCCCTGCCTGACCCTGTGCCCTTCTGTTCCCCGCAGGTTCCAAGGCTCTGGAATACTCCAATGGCATCTTTGACTGCCAGTCCCCCACGTCCCCCTTCATGGGGGGCCTGCGGGCGCTGCACCTCGTGGAAGACTTGCGGGGCTTGCTGGAGATGATGGAAGCGGACGAGAGGGAGGGGCTGCGCTGCCAGGTCCCAGACTCCACGGCAGAGGCTCTCATCGACTGGCTCCAGAGTCAAATGGTACAGTCTCACCTTGTTTTACCTCTACCAGGCTCATTTAGGCAGTTGGCTAGACTGGCTCTGTTTCACACAGCTATTTATAAAGCTTTGAGTGGGTATCAGGGAAGAGATTTTGTTTTGGACATGCTGCTGTGGACCCTTGGAAAGGCTGTTGTTCAAATGCCTCGTGCAGTGGGTTGGCCTTTGCTGTCTTTGAGGTATCACTGTGCCTCAATCTAGGGAGCAAACAGTACTTGGTACTGCAGTTTCATCTCAGAGAGCTGGGGAAAGACTTTTTTTTAAGAATTAGATGCTTAGGTGGAGGGAAAGAAGTTGTTTTGAATACTTTTCTGTAAAAAGCATTTTTGGAAGCATGTTTTCTATGGGAATTAGTATTATTACTGAGCTTCCTTACCTGATTTATAACATGAGTGGTGTAAGCTCAGCGTCCCTTTAATATGGATACCAAGCCAAACTTTTGTTTTCTTTGTGAATCAGCCAGTTTTTGTCTTACTTTAAAAATACACAGAAATATAACTGACAAGGCAGTTCTTTCCCCAAGAAATCAAAGATCATCCAAGTGTAGGTTACCCAAAGAATGCCCTAAGTGTTGTACTTCCCAAAAGGTGAGTTAAAACAGCATCATTTTTGAAGGAGCTGCTGGTTTTGCCTCCAGGTGCCCTGTGACTTCAAAGCAGGGCCAAGGAAGGGTCCTTGTGCTCGTGGTGTGTGGCAGGGTTTGTGTTGTTGAGGTCCAGGTATGTGCAGGTTTTGGGGAAGCTCCAGCCATGGAAGTCGGGAGTTGCTCCCAGAGGCCACACTTGGGTTTTTAAGCCAGCCCCACAGCAGCTGTCACAGCCACAGCAGCAGGTGGGCACTTCTGCATATTCTGTCAAATCCATCCTGCAGCTGTGGCCAGGTCCTGCTGTGTCACACCCTGGGTGCTGGCCAAGGTGACACCATGCTGCCAAAATTGGGGTGCCAGCCCTGGTGAAGGCTGGGGCTGCTGCAGGACTATGGTGGCTCTGTGTTCCGTGTGCCCTGTGTGCTGGCTGCCTTTGGGACAGAGGGCCACCATCACCTGCTCCCTTCCCAGGATGGGCACTGCACCCCCTGGGAAGGACTCAGTCTCCTTGGAGCCATGGCTGATCTTGCAGAAAGTGTTTTTTTCTCCACAAATGGATTTATCTCAGCGCTCAGCTGCAGCCCAGGGGACTGCTGGGTGCAGGGCTGGGTTTGCCGTGGCTGGCACTGGGCAACCCTTTGTGCCATCTGCTGTCAAGAGGGCTGAGCACAGCAGTGCAGGGGCAGATGGGCACCTTGGACTTGCTACTGTAGCCCTTGCAGAAAGATCTGAAGGGAGAGCCTTCTTTTTCCTTTTTCTTAATCTTTGCTTTGAACTACTCATTTGGAAATGCCTGAAACTTAATGAAGCACGTGGGAGCTCTCCCACTGCCTCCAGTGGGATTTGGATCTCACCCCCACTGTCAAAGTGTGGCAGCCAATGCTGAGATCAGGAGGAGGAGACAAGAGTGACATTGAAGTCAGATCTTTAAAGCAGGCAGAGTTCCTGCTAAGATCAGCATTCCCTGCCTGTGTAACGTACAGCCATGAACATCGCTGTAACTACTCGCTGCTCTCTGTGCCCATAACAGGTTTCATGCAACAAAAAAATATGCCAAATAAACAGTCCTGGAAACTGCACTCTCCTGTGGTCAGCACAGTCATCTGTGGTCCGTGTTTAGTGGTGCTAATCCCCTGCAGGTAATTCTGGAGTTAAGGGGTGCAGCAATGCCTGCTGAGATTAAGGATGTGGAGACCAGTCCTTGCCCCTTGTGATGGCAGAGGTGGGATTTAGGGGTGCCTGGCTGGTGGGGTCTGGAATGGGGGGGTCCCTCAGACCTGCACAATGTGCATCACCTAATGGCAATGAGACAGCAGTGGGTTTTTATTGCATCCATAGGCTCAGTGGATGAGGAAGGGCTCTGTTGTGCCATTCAGTTTAGTGCCTCCCAACAATGGGAAGAGATGTGCAGGGGTTGTGAGTACCAAAGATTGCAGAAAATAGCTATTCCATCTATGCCTCAATTACTCCTTATTCTGCCTCAAATTACTCCCCTGTATTCTCTGTCATCCTTAAAGCCCCTCATAGGAAACACTCAACATTCCACTTATAGTCTGCTACAGTGTTTTGCAGGTGTCACCAGTCCCTGTCTGAGCAGGGAGATGTCACAAGAAGTGCCTGGATGATTTGCAAGAAGGTTTTATGCAACTATGCCCCTCCTTACAGAGGAAGGGAAGACACCTTCTCTGTTTGAAACAGATTTAGTCCTCCATGCATAAAGTTGCATCCACCAGAATGCTGGAACCTGGTGTTTGACATCCCATGTGGGGCTGTAAGCAAGCCTCTTGTGTCTCAGAGGAAAACAAAAATAGTGTTTGCTGCTGCCAGACTGTGTGTCACAGGAGAAAAATCCTCCCCTGCCTCCTGCAGCCAAACCACTGGTGCTCACACTGGGAAAAGGGGATGACAGCAGTCTCCCAAAGTTTCTGTAAAATGGGACAGAGCATTCAGTCCTGCCATGCCAGAATGGGCTGCCACGTGTCCTTGACCCTCTTCCTTTCTGCTCCTCTCAGTGTCTGTGCAAGCACTCAAAAAGTGTTAAACAGTGGGTTAAAACACCTCGTGCTGCTTTTTGTTTTTTTAACGGGTGGGTGCCAGATGGCCACGTGGCACCAGAGTGCACGTACAGTGCCCAGACATCTGGTACAGCTCTTCCAACAGAATCCATCATGTGGTCCCCAAGGGGAGCTGGGAAAAGTTGTACATGCAGCTCTCTGCTGCATTAGGAAGTCAGTTTAACTATAACATATCATTGCAGCTCAAAACTGATCTCTGCTGCTGAAACCCTGCTCACGTCTCCATGTGCAAGTGGAGGGCAGGTGAATGTCATGGCTGAAATTACAAATGAGGCCATTTGTTCCAAGTCTGAGAAGGGACTGAGAGCTTTCTGAGCTCAAACACGCATGGATTCTGTGCTCTCACTGGGAACCAGGCCTGAAATCCATAGCCAGATCATAACTATTCCAAAGTTCTGGAGTTTTTTTCAGAATACTCTTGGATCAGCAGAAATGTTTAGTGTATTTCAGTGTGCGCCTTAATAAAGCGTGTGCTGTTCTCTGTGAAAGTGGAGCTTCTGGCTTCAGTACAGGCAGTGTGTGAGTAATCTCTAACATCAGCACCAGTAGCAAAACCATTTTAAACAGAACTCCACATTTTGCAAGACCAAGGCAGCCCTGTTGTGTCCAGCTGGAAGCTGATAGATCCCTCTCTTGAAGAGTAATTCTTGTAAACCTTGCTCCCAGCCATGAGTGTTGCTCCAGTTTTTTCTTCAGTTGGAACAAACAAGACAGTTTTCCTTCTGGTTATTACTTTTCTTGAAAGTGTTTAGGGGTTTTTTTGCATTTTTTTAAAAATACATCTTATGCAACAACTTTCCCAGAAAGAAGAAACCAACTGTGTCTTGTTAGAAAGAAGAGTGAAGGGTAGGAGTGGGTGGACAGTGCCTTCCCACACCTCAGAGCCATTTTCCCCATGCTCCTAATCTGAACTTGTGTATGTGAATCCTGGTGTGTGTCTTCTCCTCTTTAAAGGGTGTGCCCCTGAAGAGAAAGAGCCAGGATAATATAATATTTTTTCTTTATAACCCACAGCAAGTACAGCTGTGGCTTTAGCTTTGGAAGTGACTTTCTGAATTAAAATATATATCTATTATTAGGCATATTTTAATAATTATTTTTACTCTTTAAGTGAATTTCTGAAATTGACTTTAGGATCAAGCAAAACTTTATGGCCTCCAAAGGTTTCTTTAATCATATAGAATCATTAAGGTTGGAAAAGACCTTTAAGATCATCATCAAGTCCAACCACAGAACATTTTCAGCTCATCTGAGGATGATGATTGAGCTGTGGTGTCCATCATGTGATCCAGTGTGTTGCTGCTGCCTCACAGACCAGCTTCACATTTTGACTTTTTTACTTTAAGCTGGTTCTTCCAGAGAGTAGCTGGGAGCAATGAGTTAATATGGGGGAATATTAGCTTTCAGAGAGAAATTCTCCTTGCTGGATAGACACAGTTTGTAATCTTACAGATATGTGCTGACCTATTTGGACAAGAGGGTGATTCCCAAGTGGAGGAAGCGGTTTGGTTAACCAGAAATCATCTCTTAGTCATGGCGAAAAAAAAAAATTGATCTTCAAACCCAGGTTTGTTGTTTGACTGTCCTGGTGTGGGTGTACAGTGGAGTCATTTGATTCAGCTTCTGCTTATGTTGAGTTGAGGTATCAAAAGGTCCTATGGTAATGTGTGGCACCAGGGTGTTACCACCAGTTTGAGATCTCTCCTCGAGTTGCAGTGTGAAAGGAGTCTTGTGATACCGTGTCAGCCTGTCATCATCCACTCCCTGCTGGCAAATATGTTTTGTCCCTGAGAGATCCGCCTCCCAAAGTTCTGGAAACACAGGACCCTGCTTCTTGCTAAAGGTGATCATCCAGATTGGTGTGTTTTTAACACTGGAAGATAATAGGGGCTCATTTATGATACGCCTTGGCGTGGCGTCTTCGTGCATCAGGGATGAGTTCTTTGGCAATAAGAACAACCCATCAAAAAAATCACCATTCCCAATCCAAAAGGAATCAGTTTGGCTTTAAAAGCACAGCTTCTGCTCGTCCTTTGCTCTCCTGACATCTCCTGAGTTATTCAGCATTCATGGTTTTGAGATTTTTCTCTGTCAATGGTAGTTGTAGATGTTTCTTTATAGTAATAAAACTGGGTCTTGAGATAATCACAGGACTCTTGGAGCTGGGCTCTGTAGTCAAAAACACGAAGAATTTGTCATGCTACTGCTGGGTCAGTTGAAACTTGAACGTGAGGACAGAGGCTGGTTGTTATTGTTGGTTGTTACATCATTCTGAAGTATGATTTAAACTTGGGACAAGCCATTTGTGAGACCTGGGACAGTTGAGTCAACATTTTCTTCCATTTTTTCTTGGCGTCTACAAGTGAATTAATTACATGTGTTTCTGCAGCTTTTACAATTACTAGGAAAGCCCCTCCTGTTTACTTTGTGGTCAGGTGAAGGGGTGGGAATTGCTCTTTTCTCCTATGTTGTTGGGTTGGATGCTTTCCGGGAGAGCCCGGAGGAGGAGGCTGCTCTGGTGACAAGAGCGAGGGTGGAGATGGCCGGGTGCCACCCGCGTGGGGCTGGCCTTGCTCCCGGCCGGGTTTATGCTGCTCTGCACCTCCCTGCCTGCATCCTCCTCGTCTGTGTGCCGGCTCGGAGGAGTTTCTTGCCGGGCTTTGATGTGTTAATTCCCCAGAGCTGCTCGCTCCGCCTGAGGAGCGCTGCTGCTCCACGGGCTCCGCTTCCCACGTCTCCCACTCCGCTCTCCTCCATCCTCGGCTGGGTGAGGGGACCTGCTGTCACTTAACCTCGGCTCAGAGGAGCCCGGAGCCCTCAGCCTCGGCTTCTGGCGTCCGTGGATGCATGAAAACAGTCATGACCAGCATGGAGTATAGCTGGGACATTCACGGGCACTGCGTCTGGCTAAATAAGGTAAGGAGATCTCTCCTTGTGCTGGCTCCTGCATTTCTCCCGGTGACAAGCCATAGCTGGGCAACGCTGCGAATCAGCCTCCCATCCTTCTCTTGTACCAGGCACCAGCTGGGCTGCTCTTGAGGAAACGGAATACTGTGGAAAGGTTGTATCTTCCCTGTTCAGCAGCGTGATATTTAGGCTTACAAAATGCTTCAGGTAAATGCCTCAGAGTGAAGGGCTGTGTTCAGCTGCTTTTCTTTCAGAATTCACTTTTATTGCAGTGAAGCCTTTAAAATACAGCGTGGGAGGCTTTTAGTGGGTTTGTGGTTGTTTCTTGTTTCCCCTTTCTCATTCTGTGAGGAGGAAGTAACCTGTAAACTTTAGGAGAAGCTTAGCGGCAGGTCTGCTGCTGGAGCATGTGGAGCAGGCTGCAAAAATTCCCAGCAGGGGAGTGGGAAATGCAGGGGAGAGACTGGTTTGGGAGGGCAGAGGTGGGCTCCCACACAAACTGGTTACATGCCAGCTCAGACAGAGTGACCAGGATGAATTTGGGACAGGATGGATGCTGACAGAGGGTAAAGCTGTCACAGGTGGTGGATACTCGGCTCGGGAAACCCGGAGGCTCTTCCCAAGGCACACCAAGTGATGCTGAGGTAGCTGAGGCTGGGGGAACCCTCTTGCAAGGGACTCTAAAGATGAGGAAACAAGCAGAACAGCAGCAGCTTTGTTTAACTGAGCATAGGTAATGTGCATTGTAATGATCTGAACCATGTAAGCATGTTGATGAGCTCTAATTGAACTCCAGATGGTCAGGAAAGAGGTGTTGGGAAAGGCTCACTTTGCCCAACTGTTGACTTGACTGTGGTGGTCAAAACAGTCAGTGCAATCTGCTGCACAGGGAAACGATGCTGTGGAGTGGCAGCTCCTTCTATACAAACCAAACTGCACATACAGCAAGAGCAGTGTGATTTGTGCTGCCTATTTCATCTCCAAGGCAGAAGAGAAAATGAAGGAAAATGAGGGTATCAGCTGTGGTAGGCTAAAAATGAGGTTTATTTTTGAAAGGAGAATTCAGCAACTGAGAGGAAATGGATTTTCTAAGATTTTTTTTTATTATTATTACGAGGTTTAAACCAGCAGCCACTAGAAAGAAACTGTGGTTTCTAGCCATTTGGAAAGCTAACTCACTTCCAGGGAAAAGGGATTAAAGACTGAATGCAGGCAAGCTGTGAAAGTTTGATGATGCATCTACTTACTACAGGAATAATTCCCTCCAGAGCAGTGTGGATTTTTACACTTGGATGATTACAGACAAAGCTTTACACACGTGTTTAGCAGATTAGCTGTGGATTGATCTTGCAGAGTTTAGAAGTGCACTGGCTCTGATCTTACAAGGCATTTTAAGTAAATGCTTGACCTCAAACTTCTGCAAAGCCTCAGTGGTGTTGTGACAACTGCTTTTGTTTTTAGGGTTAAAATCAATATTAGTAAATCTGCATCCTCTTCCTATATAGTGTTTTACAATTAATCACTAACACTGAAAACACATGCAAAATCTAGCTGCTTAATTGAAGATAGATTTTAAGTTGCTAATGAAAAGAGCCTTCTTTGGAAAATGGAAACCCTTTCTTACACAGCTAGTAAAGTATGTTAATCCTTTATTCACTTAAATGATATGAATTTGATCCAGAACTACCAAGTGCCCTAAATATGCTTGCAGTTGCTGTTCAATCAAATATTTGCTTTTCTTTTTTGCTTCTTGTGTTATTTCTTTCCCTTCCCCCCCAAAGCAGAGTTGTTGCCCTGCAGGGTGAGCAGTTGCTGGGCTCAGGTGGAGAGATGCTCCTGAGGGACACACTGAGTGTTGCTCACCCAGGTTTTGCACACACCAGGTCTCCAGGCACTTTCCAGACCTCCCTGCAGCCCATTCCTTCCTGTTGGGGCTCCCTCCACCTCATCTTCTGATGCACTGCTTTCCTAAATCCAATGTTTGAGCATAATCCCTCTCCATTTCTCTTCAGTCCTGTCCACTGCCATCATTGCTCTGTTATTTTCATATGTTTCATCTCCCCTCTTCCTTCCTCATCTCTCTGACAAGAATATCATGCCAGGAATCAACTTTTTACCTTTGAAGACAGTCCAGAGCAAAGATCTGGGCAGGTCTGGTCATGTGTCCTGTGCCTGCAGGTCCTGGGTCTCTGCACCACTGTAAGCATTGCTTAGACTGCTGCTCTTGGAAATAGCTGCCATGGTCTTTCTCTATCATCATTTTCTCCACTGAAACCAAAGTCAGGGGCTTTCTTGCCTTTTCATACCTCAGATTAAGAGTTAGTCACAGGTATTATACAGAAGTTGCAACACTTCAGGCAAAAAACAAACAATTCTTGTGTTGTACACAGAATTTTCTGGGTTTGGTGTGCTACAGGAGGTCTGGTTTTATGCAGGTTTTAGAAAATATTTCTGGCAATGGCCAGAAAAGAGATCTTTGCACTCAGTATGCACAGCTTGCAAAAGTAAGACATCTCTACAAGGTTTCTCCCAAAGAATAGATGAGCTGCCCTAAGTGTTTGACAGGATGAGAGGAAATGGCCTCAAGTTGTGCCAGGGGTGGGCTGAGGTCAGATATTATGAAAAATTTCTTTCCTGAAGGTATTATTAAACATAGAAGAGGCTGTCCAGGAATGTTGTGGAGTCACCCTCCTTGGAGGGATTTAAAAAATGTGTGAATATGGTAGTTGAGGACATGGTTTAGTGGTGAACATGGTGGTGGTGCTGGGTTGATGGTTGGGCTTGATGATTTTAGAGGTATTTTCCAACCTTAACGAGTCTGTGATTCCATTAGCACTAATTTTTGTTTTGTGGGAGAACAGCCTTTGCCCTTGTCCTGTTTGGGGTTCCCATCACCTCTTTCTGATGGCAGTGTGCAGCTGCAGCCTGAACTCTCCCTCTCCAAATGCTCCTGTTTTAAAGCCAAGGCTGAGCCAAGCGGGTTTTTCCTGAGAAATGTGAACGGAGTTCAGCAGCAAAGGTGTCTTGGCAAGATGCTGTGCACAATGACTAACGTCCTGCTTTCACACCTCCTTGCTTTTCACAGCATCCTAAAGACATTTTCATCGTGCTGTGAAACCAAGACTTCCCTCCCCAAGTTTTCTCTTGGTTTTAGTTAATTTGTGTCTGGTTCTGCTGACTGAGCTATCAGGAGAGTCAGTGGTTTGAGTGTTGATGTGGTGGTTGGGAGGCAGGGAGTTGAGTCTGTGCTTTGGCAAGGAATTCCATGTTAGCCTCAGCAGCATGGAGGGGTGTCTTTGCAGCTCTGCTGCCTGTAGTGAGGGGTGGATACCACTTTCCTACATCAGACACATGCACTGGATTGATAAATGTGTTGTATATTACAAAATACAGATGCTGTTCTTACAAAGTAAGTGCTTGAGATGTACTGAAGGACTTAGGGGACAAGGGAGCTGTCAGAGCAGCAAAAGTGTATAAAACCCTCAATTCTGTTTTCACATACAACTCAGGTCACAAAATCTGGAGCATAATCTACTAGTTGAACAGCCAAAAGGTTTATTTTGAGTTCTTCCACCTAAATTGAAGTGTTATGAAATGGAAGATCTCACTGATCTTGAATGGCATGAGCTAAATTCTGGTAGAGGTCGGGGGAAAATATGGCAAACTCAGAAGTTTAGAGGAATTTTGCCCTGGGGCTTACTGTCTGAGTGGTCAGGTGGCTTAGGATTGTGCTGGTAAATAATTCATATACAGGGTCATAATTCAGATCATTGTGATGAGGTACTGGTACAAATTACTAAAGAGCCTCCTTTCTTAATGTGCTGGAGCAGATTTTGGGGGAGATATTACAGTCACCAAGTGAAATTTGATGCTTGGGAGATACTTTGGTGCTGCTTAGTGATTTAAGACTTGCCAGGATGCAGCCTGATTTCTTGAGAGCACTGAGGGGAGGTCAAATACTTGTATCTCCTCCTCTTTGCTTTGCTGGAACTTTAAGTGATGATGAAGAGAGTTTTATTCTTTCGGGCTCAAACGAGGCAGTTTCTCCCACCACCCAAGGTCAGACATGTAACTTAGAAAAGCAGTTTTAGCCAGGAGGTTTCCTGAGGTATTCCCTGTAATCAGGGGAGATTCAAAGTGATGCCTTGGATTTCAACTTTCATATTTTTAAATCCTGTAATACTTAGTGTGTAACTCTGACATGTCCTGGAACCTTTTAGCTGCTGTTCTATGTTAAGATAGACATAACAAGGCCTCTCCCAGCCTGCTGTCCAAGGACACCCAGACTGTCCTAGGACCAAAATGTGTAACCCAACATCTTGAGAAGGGGGGTAGGCTTGGGGAAATTACATCATTGGCTAAAGTTTTAATTGGCAAATTGATGCTGATATGCAAATGGACCAAAACCTATAAAAGTGTGAAGAACTCGTGACTCGGGGTCCATCCCGGGGGGTCCATCTTGGGGTCCAGGGTGTGAGCAGCCTCTGGCTCCCCAGGGTGAGCCTTTGAAAGCCTTCAAATAAATATCCACATTTATTCCCTTCCTCCTGTCTGGTCTCTGTTTCTAGGGAGCCACTTCAGCCATCACCAGCTGGAGCTGGAACCTTGGAGCTCCTGAGTGGTGGTGGCCACTCGAGGCAGGGCTGTCCTGCAGGTTCATGGGGGCACGAGGATCAGTCACCCAGTTTCTTTTCCTCACATATCCAGGAGGAAATCAGGGCCCCTCAATGTTGTTGGGTGTCTCTGCTGAGCACCCTGGATTTCTGAGCAGCTTCTCAGACTCCTCTAAGCAATTTATGCCATGATGGGAACAAGACTTTGAGCTGAGATCTGATTGTGGCGTGGATCACAAAGTGCTTTGAGACAGCTTTGAATACGGATAGAATAAAATCCTTCCTGCTGCTCAAGTGCATTGAAGTTATTATGAATAAAGTTGCTGATTTCTCTGAACTCTCTGATAGCATTAACATGTATTCTTGTTTCTCTCTAGCCTCAGGCAGCTTTACAAAGAGATATGTTTAGAGTGCAGACATTCACCCATACCCAGTAAAATGTGCCTGATGTAAAAGGATGTCTCTGGATGTGTGTATGACTTGCAAGAAGCATAATACACATTTTGTAGATTGTATGTTTGGCTTTTTTCACTTGCTGAATGTCTCAGGGTATTTGTCTCTTTTCAAGTATAGCAATGAGTCCAAGTTTTGTTAGCAAAATGCTGAATGCACAGTAAGTGAATTTTGCAGAACTGGGTCACCAGAAGGTTCTTCCTTTCTCGTCTTTAAGCCCCTGAAAAATTCTCTCCTGAATGGTGGTCGTGTGTCCATCGTTGACAGTTTATTTGACTTGTAACCCTTAGGGGGCTGGAGAATACTTCAAACCTGTTCTTAAACTGTGCAGACTGAAAATGCTCTTTAAGTGTGTTGATAATGTTGGATGACACTGTGGTACAATAGCTGACTGTGCAATATTTGTTGTCTTTTCCAGACTAATGGACACATATCTGGGAATGGAGATGTTTATCAAGAAAGGCTGGCTCGTCTGGAAAATGATAAGGAATCTCTTGTTCTGCAAGTGAGTTGTCACCCAGATTTTTTTTTTTCTGCTCTTGCATTCACAAGACTGTCTGATAGTATGTGATAAAACCTCTGAGAATTTATTTGCAGTTGTGATGTCTTGGACAGTGTTCAGAAGACTTGCTGGTACCTGAGAATTAACCCAGATTAGGGACAGGTGTGAATTTAGATTGCAGGACAAATCTAAAGGCCTTTCTGTCTGTGTATCTGTTCTCCTTGAATTTTGTTAGCAGAGCAGCTCTGCAAAGCAGCCACCTGCTTACATCCATGTGTATCCTGAAGATCACCATTCCCCAGGACCATCCACATGATGAAGGTGGGGACAGGTGAACTGTGTCACATCAGGAGACAGTTGTGCTGTCCTTAGGGAAGGTGACAAAAGCTGCAGGACTGGCCAGCAGGCAGGAGGAGACAAGCAGCTCCTCGGTGCTCCTGCTCACCTGCTGCTGGGCTGGATGGGGTCAGCCCTGGCTGCTCTGGCAGCTGGCTGCTTCTTGCTATTGGAGCTGGGAATACCTGGTACCCCTTGGACTGCACAGGTGGCATTCCCTGATGTGGACCCAGCCTAGGGAATGGGACAGCTCTGAGCTCTGCTTTAGGCAGCTCACCCTCCTTCCCAGCAGTACTGCAGGAAAAGCCTGTTGAAAATGAAAAAATTCACTCCAAAAAGGCAATGTCTTGGTCTTACCCAGCTCTGGCTGTGTGTTCTAACCTCCTTTGCTTTTATTTTTCTGAGAAGGGGAAAGTGCTTGTTATGGTACACTGTGTGCAATCCCTTGGGAAGGAGAATAAATTATAAGCAGCAAGGTTTATTTGGTGGTTAATGTTGGAGCTAATGGGTTGAGTTAATGTATTGTCACAGCACAGGCATAATTATTGGTAGTAAAATGCAGCAGCCACCCCATGTGAAAACTTCCAGTCAGGAGGGGAGCTGCAGAATTGCAATGTGTCTGTGAACTTTGGCTGAAATTCTAGTAAGTGTGAGGGGAGAGCTTTCCCTCCTCTCCTGTTTCCTTTGCCAAGTGTTGTGTCCTCTGCAGAGCTCTCCTCCTCCTCCTCCTCCTCCTCCTCCTCTTCCTCCCTGCATGGTCCCAGTTCATCTTTGGCCTGACCAGCACTGTTGCTCACCTGCAGTTGTGCAGCTGACACATGTGGCACAGGTGCAGGGTGCTCAGTGTGTGTCCCTTTCTCCCTGCTGTCCAGGTTAGTGTGCTTACAGACCAGGTGGAGGCCCAAGGAGAAAAGATCCGGGATCTGGAGTTCTGCCTGGAGGAGCACAGGGAGAAGCTGAATGCCACAGAGGAGATGCTGCAGCAGGTATTTCACAGCTCCATGCCTGTCTTGCTGTCTTGTCTTCCTTCTGTCCTAACAAACTTGGGTGTGAGCAATGCTCTTCAAGGTGTTGCAGCCCTTCATGTCTCTTAACTAAGGGATAATTTTCTACCATATTGGCTTTAAAGTCTTTGTATTTAGTAATGTCAGTGCTGCTTTACACTGCAGGAATCCAGTTCTGCCCTCCTTTGAGTCCTTCCCCACTGAACTTCAAAGAGCCTTAGATTAAAGCCTCTGGCAGGATGGGTGGATTCCCCTCACAGCTCCTTGCTGCCCAGAGCAACTGTGATGACAGACAGGCTTTTTTCTTGTCCTGGCAGCCAGCCCCTGATAGTGCCCTTGTGATCCCAGATGCATCCTAGGTGCCTGGAATCTGTCAGATGGATAATAGCTGTGTCTCAGGGCTTCAGATAGTGCAGGGATGAGGGTGATGCTATTCCCCCATGAAGGAGACCTTTAGCTGTTGAAATAAATTACTGATTTCTTCCCCTTGGGTAAATAATTCCATTCTCTTCCTCTTTATCTCAAATCAGGAGCTTTTAAGCAGAACAACTCTTGAAACTCAGAAGCTGGATCTTATGGCAGAGATTTCCACTCTAAAATTAAAGCTTACATCTGTAGAGAAGGACAGATTGGACTATGAGGACAGATTCAGAGACACAGAGGTGAGTAAACTCCAACAGGATACATTGTGAAAGTTGTGTGTATCTTCACATTACCTGAACATTTTTGGGGAATTTTTTTTTTTTTTTTTGCTAGGCACAAAGGGGTCTCATCTTCAAGGTTAGAACATGTTCCTTTTAAAGTAGAAAGTGTTCTCTTTGTTAAATTCTTGTTTTACAAAGGAAGATTTCCAGAGGCAGTTTTTGTTTCTGGCTGCCAGGTCTCAGGAGGGATGGGTTTAGGTTGGATTTAAATAAAATCATGAACATACTGCTCTCTCCTGACCCCACATGAAACTGTCACCTTCTGAGTAAGGCATGTCTGAGGCAAGCACTTGTATTGCAAGCACAAGAACAAATGTCAGTCTTGCTTTGGAATTGCTCTTTGGGCCTGTCTGGAGTAATCTGCAGACCCAAAGAAGTCTACAGGTTGAAAGCTAATGACTTGTATCACTTTCAGAATTGGAAGTGATCCTTTAGGTAGTGACAGCAGTGTTCATTCCTGCAGTGCAGCACATTTCCTTGGGTGCTGCCAAGCTGTGGGATAGATTCCTGTTGCCTCCTGTTACCTTTCCCTCTAGCTGGTAACAGGTGTTATGTGAGGGATCACAGCACTGCCCTCAAAGCAGCTGATTTTGCAGTGCAGACAAGATCTGTGTGTGGCACTGCTGGAGAAATTAATAGGGGGAAGGGTGGAAGGAAGGAATCACTGAAGGTCTCCTGCATCCGTGGGAGGTGTGTGTGTAAGAGCTGGCTGCTCTCACAGCTCTCCTGGGACTCTGCCCACACAGAGCTCAGCTCTTTCATGAATTACAGCACACAGCAAACAACTCTCTGGGGACTGACACTTACTCTAAGCAGCCCAAGTGAGGGATAAATGAGCTGGCACCAGCAGTAAATGGCTGTGGGAAGGCAAGGTTTGGTCCAGATGGCCACAGGGAGCAGGTGCTTTCCAACCTGGCTTCTGTTGTATCTTCATTTGCAAACACCCTGTGGTTTCCAGAACTGGTAAAAAAAGGGGTTGGACTTCCAGTGATTTGCATCTTCTGTTTCTATCCTTATTTTTACTGAATATTGTTGAGCTCTCCTGGATTCCCCCTTTCCTTGTTTCCCCCCTGAATTGCAGTCTCTCCATGACTTCATAGCACAGCTCAGCATACCAAGAAGGTGGATATGGAGCTACAGGTTCCCAGAAGAATGGTTCCAGTGTAGGGAGTACACCACAAACTGCAAATCTATAATCTCTGTGCAAGAGATTTATCTGCTATGAAGACCATTCTCTTCCAAATACACTAAAAGCCTTTGATAAAAATAGCCTAAATTATATTTTAAAAGGAGCTACTGTAATTAGAGACTATATGGATTTATATCATGGGTATTAATGCCAGAATTAATGAACTATTACTAAGGTGTTTCCCCCTCCATTTGAAACCCAGAATGATGTAGTTTAATGTGATATATGTTCTTATATTGTTTCTTCTTTATTTTGACACTTTATAGCTGTAAAAATGCTTAGGCTTAAACACTGGAAGGGATAATATGTCTTAATTTCCATTTGGTTCAGTGAAAATATGAATGTCTAATTAGTTGTAAGGGTCTCAGCACTTACAAAATTTCTAGGAGATATTTTGGAGGTAGTGGTTATTCAGAAGTGCACAGTATTTTATTCAGTGTTGGTCTAATTATATTGCTGTTTATCAATTATTTTAGAAGAGCTGAGTATTTAAATGAACATTTAAAATATTTGCCCCTGAAACACATGATGGCATTTATGTGGAGTGATCGAAAAGGAAAAAAATTCACACCCAAACTAGGAAAGAAAAACTCTGAATATTGCTTCTGGTTTTATTTAGGGAAAAGAAAGAGAAAAGAAAAAAATTGATGTCTGACAACTTGTGGAGCTACTGTCTCCTACAGAATTACCATTCTGATTAAATCCTTCATCTCATCCATTTGTTACTTATGTCTGTCATTGCAACTTCCCATTCCAGCTTGGTTGGTTACTCATATTCCCCATTCTTTGTCTAAACAGATGCCTCACTAGATCTTTGTGCTCTAGGATTTGCTGTCTAGATGTTCACAGATACACAGCTTTTTCAAGGCTAGTCGTGTACTTAATAGAGATTTGTAATTGTTCTGTTCTTTGAATCATTCCAGTATTTCCACTTTCTCAGCAGACACCAGCATTATTTTCTTTGAGGAACACGGGTGGTCTGAGTTGAGCTGAGTTTATGTAAGAAAATATCCTGCATGAGAGTTTATATAGGGAGGAGTCCATAGCCAGACAGGGCCTTTGAAGCAGCAGCCAGAGGGTAAAATTGGCTCCCTCACAGGGAATTCTTTGTGATTTATCCACTATCACCTCCAATCTGGTTGCAAGATTGCTCTGTGTTCTGTGTCACACTGAGTATTTTAAAAGTCACGTTAATTCAAGTGACAAATATGTGGAGAGCAGCCTCAGCAGTGAGTACCACCCAGCATATTTTGACATTGGATCATGCTGCAGGAGAGAAAAGCCCCAAACAAATCAATTGTCAAGGAATTTCAGGTGTACCTGAATTAGAAAGTCATAGATTAGAAGTAGTAATTACTAAAAGCATTAAAATGTTCTGTATTTTCACTTTCCTCATAGTTCTGATAGTTGAACTTGGATCTTCCTGAAGAAATACAGATGCTACTCTGTTAGCATCAGCTTCATTAGGCACAAAATAATAACCAGAGGCTTGTAAGCTTAGGAAGTGTGGTGTGGGGCTGGAAGGCAGGTATTATCAGGGACCCATGAATACCCTCTAAATGTCAGCTGCTGGCTTGTTAATTTCTAAATATAAATCTCTATTAATTATACTTTTAGCTCTGAAAAGTTGTGCTTAGAGCTGTTAGCTCAATGGACAGCATTGCTTGATGTGGATAGGGTTTGCACCAGATGTAGGAAGGAAAGCAAATATAAGGACCATAAGAATTCTTTATTTGAGGGTGGGGAGGCCCTGGCACACGTTTTCCAGAGAAGCTGTGGCTGCCCCTGGATCCCTGGAAGTGTTCAAGGCCAGACTGGATGGGCCTTGGAGCAACCTGGGCTGGTGGAAAGAGTCCCTGGCCATGGCAGGGGGTGGAACTGGATGAGCTTTAAGGCCCCTCCCAACCCAAACCATTCTCTGACCTAGAGGATGAGGGGGCTTGGAGGAAGAGTGCCTTGCACCTTGATGGAGCAGTCACACTCGGGGTTTGTTTGCCCAAGGGTACTGGGGGCACTCAGGTGTGACCCCCAAAGCTGGCAGGATCCCTCAGGATGGCCAGGAGGTCGAGCTGCTCTCCTGAAGAGCTCAGGTGTGAGTTGGTGACAGCTCCGAGTTTCTTCCGAGCCAGGCTGAACTTGCAAAGCCCAGATGCAGTGGTGCCATTGAGGCTTAAACACAGCTGCCTTTGCTTGTAGGAACCTCCTGTGATGGCTCCTCTGTTCAGCCCTCAGCAAGAGGGCTCTTTTAAGTGGTGGAAACATGGATTTTTATGGTGTAGTCATTTGGTATTTTGAAAAAGCAGGTGATAGCTAGTGAGCCTGGGGTGGGAGGGGCTGCAGAGAAGAGGATGTGGCTGCTACATATTGAAGGATGTCAAACTACCACTGATTCCCATTGCCCATCCTTAGAACTGGGCTCCAGGCAGCTGAACAGAGGAGCAGGAGGCTTTTCCTGACCCTTAGCACAGGGAACACAACTTCAATTTCTGTCTCCCTTGGTCCTCTGCCCTCTTACGTTTGGTGCAATAACACAGAAACTCAGAAACTCAGTCCCTGGATATTTAGGAAGTTCTGAGTTGCTTGACTTAGTGATGGATTTGGGTGGTGTGGTTTTGTGTACTAAGTTCCTTTTATGCCTGTTTTTCTTGTTGTTACAGTCCTAGCTATTGTTCTGTTTTGTTTACTGAATTTTTTTGTTGTTTCTGGTTGTCTTTTTCCTTCCACTCAGGATTTGATCCAGGAAATAAATGAATTGCGGTTGAGGGTGGGAGAAATGGACAATGAAAGACTCCAGTATGAGAAAAAACTGAAAACAACCAAAGTAAGTGAAGCTGAGGGGAAGAGGCAGAAATGGGTGTAAATCAGGCTTTAGGAATTCACTCTTTTCCCTAATCCTTGCCTGCACCCTGCAAAATCCTGAGCACTCACAGGACCTGGGGTTTCATGGTTCTCACTTAGGACCAGGGGCTGTTCCCAAATTTCATGCTGTGGTTTTCAGCTTGAGCATTGTTTTTTATGAAGCCATGCTGTTAATGGTAAATTTATTACCTGTTCAAACCTTTGTTTCACATGTGTGTCAAGGAACACCAGTTGCAGTATGTAAGGTGTATGCCATAGGTTAAAAAAGGCATTTATTTTCTCCTAAATGTGCTAAAAATAAACCACTTCTGAAGAGAAAACATTCACTTAAGTATTTCTGGCAGCCTGTTTCTCCAAGTGTCTAACTTCTCTTTGCCATTTAGCCTTGTCTCTTTTCTACCTTTAGTTTTCTCTCACTCCTCTGTCTCTGTTACCAGTCTTTAATGGCCAAACTTTCTAGCATGAAAATCAAAGTGGGTCAGATGCAGTATGAAAAGCAGCGGATGGAGCAAAAAAGCCAGATGCTCAAGGTGTGGTAGTTTCTGGGGAATACTGGGCCTGTTTTGAATCCTTCATGTTCCACCCTTTACTGGTCTGTCCTGCATTGTGCTGTCATGCTCTGTTCTTCATTAATTGCTGTGTGTCAATATGCAGTGTGCCCTTCCTCATTAGATGTGGAAAGCTCTTTATGTAGATATTCCCTGTAAACAGCTTTTATGTTGCAGAGGAGAGGATTTTCCTGCTCTGAACCCTGCATAGGTTACACATAATGGCATTAGACTTGGGTTAAAATCATTCCCCTTCCAAGGGAAGATTGCCTTGTCTGTGGCTTACATCCATTATTCAAACAGAACTTTTTATCACCCTTTTAGAGAAAATGTATTCATGAAAACTAGCTGGGAAATAGTGATTCTTTTATACTGTCCCCTCTCCCACATGTAAATTTGCATTTCGTGCTTCTAATTCAGGGGAAGAAATACACTTTGACAACCACATGCAGCTCTAGTTGCCTATGGGTATAACAGCAGCTTCTCAAGTGACCAAGAAATGGTCTTGTTTTGGAATAGCATGGATCCTACACTGGCAGAAATCCCATCTTCATCAGTGCCAGCTTGGAGCACTGGAGAATTGTAATTATTGCCCAGCCACTGTTGTGGAAAAAGCTTTGAATTCTTCACAGTTTTAGGACTGATTTATTTTTTCCAATGATGCTTTGGAGCAAACAGGAACCAATTTCAGGAGATTCCATAGTTTGGGTTGCAGGCATCACTATATATTTGCAACAGAACCTCTGAGGGTAGCTCAGCAAAATACCTATGCCACAGTATTCTAGTTTGGTTTATTCCATTAAGGATTTAAAATGTCATTTAGAAGCTGTAAATGCCAAAATGATGAGTCTTGCCTTGTTTTGCTTTGTTTACAAACTGAACAAATTAAATTTTCAGTGTTGGGTACAGTTGCAGTGAGGGTCCTGTCTTGATGATGCTGTTGCACAAGATATCCTCGGACATCAAAGAAACATGTTGCTAAACTGGGTAGGATTTGCCTCAAATTTTAAAAAGTTAAATGCATGGATCTGTGCCAGTCACTTGCTAGTGCAGATGGTTAGATCTAAGTTAAAACTTGACAGCATTTTTTTAATACACCCCAACTCCCCCAAACACCATCTGTCTTATTCCCAGGAATCTCAGCTCTGAACTTTCTTTCCTAATGCTTGATCAGCAAACCCAAACTGTGGCAGAGGTACCACGTTTTTGTCTGAACTGCTTTCCAGTATGTGTCCATGTGCTTGCTGGTGTTGTGATTGATTTTTCTTCCATAGAAGCAGTGGTTATTTCTGAAGCTGTCCTCAGCATGGTATAAGCACAGTTTCAGAATTGTTCAGCTTTAAACATGCAAAAAGCCCTATAAATACCAAAAGAAATGTGTGGAAATGTTAGTATTCAGCCTTCTCACCTGCACTTTTTTTCTCTCTGCAAATTAAATAAACAAGAAAGCTGCTTTTTTTTTTTCCTTTTGCTGTTTCTTCTTTAAATTTTGATGTGAAATTTCTTTCCAATTCTACACGAGACCAACAATTTCAGGCCACAGGCCCCCTGATTTTGCTCTGCTGAGGGCTCAGAGGTCTGTTGGGATGTTCAGAGTCACTTTGGTGGGGGCACCCTCAGGCAGGGTTAAATGTCAGGGACCCTCAGGCATTTCCACCAGCTGAGGAGGACCTGTCCACTGTGCTTCCTAGGAGGGAATTGTGGAAACATCTCAGCTGCCTGTGGAAGCTGTCACTGAGTGGCTCTGTGTCTTTACAGGATGAGCTGTCAGCTCTGAAAGACAAACTGGAGCAGAAGGAAGCCGAGGTGAAAAGGTTGCATGAAAAACTGGTTTGCAAGCTGAAAGGAGAAGGGATTGAAATACTGGACAGAGGTAAGAAAAAGGGAGGCTCTGTCACCATGTCCTCCTCAGTCACCTCATCTGAGGTTGTGTTTGCTTGTACAGGAATTAACTGATAAAAGCCTTAATTCTCCTAAACTTTGTCTTCATGTTTGCCTCTTGAAATATATTTAGAGGGTGTTGATGATGCAAGTGCCAAACTTACAGTCACAGCAAGCTCTTGATCAAATCTAAACAGGACAAAAAATTCCTAATTAGCTCCTTTTGGGCTTGCACGGGGCCTCAAAAGATACAGTTTATACTGGCCAAGAAATTTTTAAACTAATTTCAACAAATGCCCCAAAAACATTGTGTTGAAAAGGGAGCTTCCTGGTAAGGAAGGGGAAAAGCCGTACTGCAGACCAAAGGGTGATGTGGACCTAGCGGGAGGTAGGTGAAATCAAGGATTGGTTCAGGATTTGTGTGCTGGTTAAGTCTAAATCTTAATCTTAATTAAGCTTGAATTAGCATAGAAATTTTACATGCTGGATGATTCTTTTATTGGCTTGTAAAGAAGAAACTGAATTAGTATTTATTTGAGGGAATCTTAGATTGAGGATTTATCTTATTTAAAAACAGAAATTTTCTGTTAAAACATCACAGACATTTTCCACAGACTTTTTTGACCTGATGCAATTTCAATTCTAAATATGTTTTACTGATAGTTATTGCTGATTTTAAGATTGGGCTTTTAAAGTATGTTTTTTAGAAAAAGAAATGCACAAGAGATTAGTCTCCTCCCCTGACCTGAGGAGGAAAATGCTGTGTGTAGATTGTCACATTTTATTTCATGAAATGGTGTTTTCAAAACCACTGCCTAAGATCACTAAAAGTGACCACAATGAACTGTGATTCCATTTTATTTTAAAGAACATTTAAATGGGAACAGGGTCTGACTTTACTGCATTCATGACTACTTATATAGGGCTTTTTTCCCTGGGGAACTACTTGAACTCTCATTACCCTCTGGTTCTCAGCTTTATGGCTTTCAGTGTAGCTCAGCAGAAGATCTTTTGCTGTGATGAAACATGTTTTATCTGCCTTGGACTGATATTAAAAAATGCTGTTTGTAGATAACAAATCATCTGCCTCATTAGCTGAATGAAGTGAGGAAGAGTTGACTCCTTAAGTATCAATAATGTCTTAAAAGTTATTTTGTATCATAACCTTCATGCTAATTTCCAATCCAATGGATTTTCCCTGCACAGATGAAAATTGTAAAAGGAAGCTCAAAGATAAAAGTAAGGTTCTCGGTGTCTTTCCATGAGCATTTGCATTCTAGAAGTGCTTTCCAGAATATCTTTCTGCATGTGTTTGCAAAACTGCTTTAACAAACATTGTTAGATTGCATCATCTATAACCCTTAGTTAGACTTGCAGTAAAAGTGGAGAACAAGAGTGAGTGCATCACGCTTGAAACACAAATATTTTTGAAGAAAATCTGATAGATAAAGGAAGATTGAGTCTCAGGAAGGCTCACAAAGCAGTTGCCTCTCAGTGAAATGCAGTTGCAATCCAGTAGACCAGATTTTCAGCCAGCATAACTGGGGGAAAATCACTGGGACTGAGTCAGTTGCTGGTTCAGCCCAATGTGTCTAAATGTCTTTCATCTTTCATCATTCATAGAAAGCCAGCCAGGCAGCTTTTCTTCTTGCAATTCATTAAGGAGGAGAATGTTCTTCCTGCTCTGTTTGCTTTCTATGAATTTTTAGGACATTGAAACAAGACTTTTTTGCCTGTGACAATGGCCACCTCCTACATTTGTAGTGAAATTTGAATTTTGCTTCATTTATGCAAGGTAGAGTTTTAGGAAAAAACTGGAGATTATTTCCATTCTTTTTGAATTCCTAGTCCACAACACCTCCAGAACATACATATTCCCATGTATTTACACTTCTTGGTTAATAAGGATTATAGATGAAGCACAGGACAGCGTTGTCTGTGCTAGGAACCTTTCCCAGGCCTGAACTGCAATGTAACATTCCAGCATGGCTGCTCATCACTGCAAGTACCTGTATCATTGCACTGAGCCCTCCTCATTGCTCCATCCATCCTGGGTTAGGGCAGAGCACCACTGCACCATGCTTCCTTCATCACATCCATTCATCCCAGGGCTTTGGCAAGTGTCTTTGTGAAGTGCCATTTGGGGTGGTTGTTGGTTGTTTGTAATGAGGATGTGTTTTATTGCATTCCAAATGTAGGATTTCTTTTATTTTGAACTTCTTCTTTTGCAGGTATTTGGTTATTTGAAAGATGGAGATAGTGAAAGTCGAGCTGTAGTTTTACTCTTGTGCTTTCCATTTTTCTCAGGCTTGGAGAAAGGTGGGAGGAGGAAGGAAATCTCCTGAATTTCATCATTTCCTTGATGAAAATGTCAGAGAAGAGATTTTGAAGAAAAGTAGCCTTTTTCTTTGTGTTTGTATCTAAAATAGAACTTAAGTGGCTTATGTTTTGTCTGTAAATTTTTAGATCTACTTTCAGATATTACTGAGTTGCTTCTAGGTTTTTTGTTTTTCTTATTTCCTTACACTATCTTGTTTAAATTGACTTGGAGAACTGTGTTGTGTTTTTAGATATAGAGGTACAGAAAATGAAGAAGGCGGTAGAATCTCTAATGGCAGCAAATGAAGAGAAGGTAGCAAAGTCATTATTTTTTCAGTAATCATTCATCAGATTAATTTAAATCTCTAAGAAAACCTTCACATGTGAGCTTTTCACAGTTTAATTCAAAATCAGATTTGTAAGAATCCATGATTTTCTGCAGTCAGAAAAATCAGATTTGTAAGAATCCATGATTTTCTGCAGCCAGAAAAATCAGATTTGTAAGAATCCATGATTTTCTGCAGTCAGAAGCACTGCAGTGCCTTTAAGGGGCTGTGAGCATTTATGAGCTCTGTGCATGTGAACATGATCTGTACAGGTCCTTACAATGTTGTTTTGTTGAATTCAGTGTGATTAATTTGCACTGTGTTCTGCAAATGTGGAGAGCTCCATACAGGTGCCAAATCACAGGCTGCATTTCCAAAAGGGCTTTTCTGTGAAGTATGAATTATTTTCATACATTGTTCTTTCATATGCATGTGCATTTTGTAGGATGTTTTCTTTTGATCACCAAAGCCCTAAATCCTTTGTACATGGTAAATTTATTATGCTCTACCTTTGACTTAACAAGGGAGCTGAAATCCAGTTTCAAGGCTGGGACAGTTCTGGTGCTTAAGCAGTTTTTGCTAAATACAGTTTTTGATATTTCAAAGCCTCTCAGCATTCTGAGTCCTTGTCCCATGTACACTTCCCATTTCTTTTAGTCTCAAAGCCAGTTAAACTGAAGTATTTGTATTTCTTTTTTCTGGGGGAGGAAGCACAGTCACACCTTCCTTTTATTTTAGGATCGGAAGATAGAAGAGCTTCGGCAATCTCTGAATAGGTACAAGAAAGTCCAAGACATGGTGATACTGGCTCAAGGTAAAAAAGGTATTGTACAACCAAAAAAAAGAAACTCTGCTGTCATTTAAACTCCAGATGTGTTGTGAGCTTAACTGTGTGAGTGAAGCAGAAGCTGTATCTGTACCACAGCATGCAATGGCCAGTTCCATGTATTCTAAGGCTGGTGGAGATTTCCAGAGCCCTTCAGAGAGTGACAATTGTCAATAGCCCAGCAAGAGGGAGGAAGTAAAATGTGTATTTTTGTGGTGCTGGGTTCACACCATGCTGAGTGTTGGAGGGGGAGCAATTTTTAAATAGGTAACAGCTTCTCTTTCTTGCAGTGGAGGGTGTTAGAACAGGCCTTGACTCTCTGGGAACTGTGCTCCATGGTCAGTTCATGGAGCATGGACAGAGATTTCAGGCAAGAAAAACGGGCAGGAGAGGTTTTTGTTGTGAACAGACTTGGATCTGTGTTTGCCTCATGTCTTTGGCAATGAGCACTGAATTTCTGCTCACCTTTTAGAAAGTATTGGTTGTCTTTCACAACCAGTCCAAGCCTTTTGGTAGCCCTGAGGCAGTTCAGGAGCATCCAGGGTGGAAGGAGCAGAGGATGCCAGCACTGGTGTGGGCTTCAGCATTTTCTAAAAGAGAAACACTCAGTTTGTGGCAGGCTGCAGACCTGATGTGGTCACTTCTAGGCTGGTGATAGACTCCTGAGCAGGGGGCTGCATTTTTCCTCAGGATACCTTGAAGATACCACAGACACATCTCAAGTTTCAGGCAGGCTTGACCTTCAGGTCTTTTCTTTAGTGAATAAGGGAAATAAAATATTTGGAATGAAATTCCAGAACAGACAGGAAAGAAGTACTCCCGTTTATTCAGCTTGTTGAAACTGATGCCACTAAATGCCCTGAGGGTGTTTGCTGGGGTTTTTGACCTCCCTCTGTTCCAACCCTGCTGTGTTGTGATGGTTGAATTGGGAAGTGAAGCCATGACTCCCGTTCTCTTATTGTAGTCTGTCCTAAAAAGCCCCAGCAATCAAATCCTTCCATTTTTGGCCCATAACTGAGCACACTGGCTGCAGCTCATGTGGGAGCAACCATTGTAAAACCAACAAGTTTCTGTGTTCTCTCCCTTCAGGCAAGGAAAGTGAAAGTGAAGACTTGAATTCAGGGTCTGTTTCCACTGGTTTATTGGACACACCAAGTCTGACTGACCCAGAGAAAAGCCCATCCCCAACCCCAGTAACAGCATCTCCAATGCACGATGAGTTCAATGTGAATATTCATGAAGAGGTATCTTTTTTCCCCCCTTTATTTAATGCTACCATTCATTGAAAACATTGCTTGTGCTGGATTCATATTGCAGATGACAAAACTCAGGTTTCTGAATAGATTTTTTCTGGGTTTCACAGTTTTTTGTGATGTCTCATATCCTTTTGGAGAAAGCAGTTTTCTTGTGAAAGCTGCTGAGGAATTTCAATTAAACTCATTTTTTTTAATCCTCAAATGGGATTAGGAGACAGCAAATAGCTGTGTTTATCATGAGAACAGATCTAAATTACTTTTTCTATTACATGTAGAAATTATTTTTCTTATCAAATGTAGCTGTTTTTGGAGCTACATTTAATTGGCACGAACTTGAAGTAAATATGTTGGGACTTATTAAATATATCTTGTCGTATTTAAAAGGATGCAATCATAATTGCATCCATTCAGTTAAATGATAAGTAGGTTGTGGTCCAATCTCTGATTTTTGCAAACAGATTTTCCAGTAATAAAACTGTAGATCTCTTCTCTAAGCTCTGAGTCAGAGCAAGGTCTTGACTTACTTAAACAGCATGAACACGCTGTGAAGAAAACGAAATTAAATGTTTAGCAGCTTTTTTTATTTCTGATCCTTCTTTTGATGGTTTATCCATTATTCTTTTTTTCTTTTATTATTGCTTAATTTCAGCTCAGAAGATTGTAACACATATTCTTCATTCTTTTCAGAATTCCTTACAGATCCACACCAGCATTTTACAGATTTCAATCCCTTCCTTTTCATCAACATCCAAGAGCTCAGAAACTGCTTCAGAGAGGCTGAAAACACACCCTAGGCCAGATCCTGCAAGTGAAATGAGGTATTATGGTTTCCATGTATTTTTCAATTGTAAATCCAATATTCTGTGACATTTAAGGAGAGCAGTAATCTGTCAGTCCCTGAATTATCAAGTCATTAGCCAGGTAAACAAGGCTAGGATTCCCTTGGCCAGATGCAGCAAACCAAGCTAAAGCAGCTGAAGTGCATTGATTAAATCCTGAGTAAGCAAGGGCTGGTTTGGTTGCTGTTGTAGCAGCACTCATGGTCTGTACCAGCTGCTTCACAAGGAATGAACAGAAGGAGAGGGAAGCTGATCTAATGTAGTGAAGGCCACAGAGTCATTATTTTTGTCTGGGTTTGCATCATGGAGGTCTGGCTGGGATGGTGTTGGCTGTGCCAGCCCTGGTGATTTGTGCTCAGACATTTTTCACAGCTGCTAAAGATGGTTTTAAGACACTGCCAGAACAGAAGGGCTTCCAGCTCTAACCTGAGGAGGGGAGGAAACCCAAGGGATGTGTGGCTGCACCCAGGGTTCCCCCTGCTTGGAAGCAGTGGCAGCTCCTGGGTAAGGAGTGGCTGTCACCCTCTACCACCATTTCTAATCCTGCACCCTCCTTGTCCTGGGAGGAAACCCAATCCCTACACACCTGCACTGGCACTGCAGGGAGTACAGAAAAGCACCTCAGACTCACAGCTAAACAAAGGCTGTGCTTAGTGTTTCTAATTCTGGGTTCAAATCCCTGACTTTATCTTAAGGAGTATCAAATACTAAGAATCCAGAGGCAAGGAAATGTTGTTGACTTAAAACAACCATCAATGTCAATGTGAAACGTCAGTGCAAGCACAATTTGATGTGTGATTTTTCCAGTTCCAGTCAAGGAAAGGATCCTGTGCAGAAGCCCAGCTTTGCTCAGTTTGTGCTGTGCATGTTCCTCATGCAGCTCGAGCCATCACCAGCAGGGATTTCACCTTTGTCTCCTCTTGGAAGAAACCAAAGCAAGCACTGAACTGCAGCAAAGAGCCCTGTGCTGTGGGTGGTGACAGGGTGACCTCCACTCCTTGTGCTGCTGCAGACCCTGCTGGAACCTCTGCATTTATTTCAGCTGAATAGTTCAGTGTTGTCATCATCTTACAGTGAGAGTTGGCTTTCCTGGGGCTCTTGAGCTCACCTTTGTCCTTTATCTTTTACAAGACTTGCTACCATAGCGGGGAAAATTTGCCCTGTGTTGGTACCATGAGAGCTGAAGGGAAAACAGAATTAAAGCAGGCAGAGATCATAGGATTTGTCTCAGCCTTTTTTCATATCTTTCTTGTTTTTCCAGTGAAGGAAGATCAACAGGTTCTTCCCCTGAAACTCACCTGTGTGATAGCCCAGTGTAAGTGCCATAATCAAAACTGTTCGGGGGACATATTGAAATGTGATGGTCAGCTTGAACCCCCCATATTTTACATACACATGTAAATATGTCAGTTAATTCTAGCCAAGATGGTATTTGGTGATGGTAGATTTCTGCTCTTGTCCCATGCTTTCATGATCATTATTTTCCAAGGCTTTATCTGGGCACATGGTACTTCCTGTTACACTGTGAGGCATCTCTAATTTGGTGGTAGTCTGTCAATATACTTTGAAATTTACAGTTTTCTACAGTGCATGCACACATGATTTGTTTTTTTCTTTTGATAGTGGGGGGAAGGTGATCAGCTGACTACAATGAGACAATAATTTTAGTTTCTGCCACATATCCATAGTCCCTAAAGCAGCAGTTATTACAGTGTGGAAGTTCTTAGAGCATCTCATTAAATTGCATGGGCTCTGATTACTGCATTTACTGCACTGATTACTGTATCTTAATTCAAAATATCATTGGGTTTAGTATATCTCATCATGTATTATAATGCTTTCTTTAAAGCTGATTCCTGTGAGTGTCTTTATTTTGGTAAGTTTAATGCTAATAACTGAGCTTGGGTTTTATGTTGTTGTTTCAGAACTTCCTCACTGCAGAAGTCCAGCAGTCTGAGCAGTTTGAGGAAAGAGGCATCTGAAATGGTAGGTTTGGTCTCTTACTTCCCCCCATCTCCTTGCACATAGGGGTGACATCTGTGTTGTGACCCTGTGGGTGTTGTGTTGCCTTCTGAGAAATTCTGAGTCAAAACAGGGCTCCATGTGGAGGCATGTGTTGGCAGTGGTCACACACATGGGACATCTTCCACATTTTATTAAAGGAGAAAATCTGTCCTTGAAAACACAGGTGCTTTTTTTTTTTTCTTCTTTGTATGATGAGGCTCTTACCCAAAACTCTCTTGCTGTGTTTTGCCTCAGATAATGTGGTGGGGTTTTTTTACTGGATATGCTTTTCTGGTTTAATACAAGAATAAAATAAATCCCACCACCATTTCCCACCTGTGATTAAGGTGAATAATTTTGTAAGGCATGTTTTAGGTAGTCAGGTACAAAATACTGAGCTGTTGGATGTCTGGGGATAACTTCAGTTTAGGTTTCTGTGGAAGTGACCAAAAGCAGCCAGTCTCTAGCAATGCCATCAAATCAGTGCAATTCATGTGCTCTTTTGTGACAGCCTGAACTTCCCAAAGCTCCTGAATTCCCTGATACCTCCTGTGCCTTGCAGTGTAGGGGGAGGCTGACAGGACTGAAAATGTCACCATAATCTGATGAGAGCTGGAGTTCATGGGTTGGAGGTCTCTGGTTTTTTGTTTGTTTGGATAGACAAGGAGTAGAGGCTGTGGATGTTTCATGTACTTGGCTTCTGCCCTGTCTGGTTCCTGCTTTGGGTCCCCTCAGGCCCAGGAGTGCCTTAATGTTCTGTGTGTCACTAAGCTTGTGCACAGCTAATCCTTCACAAAGTGAACCAAAGCAACCCTATTTCCATGTCAGCTCACTGACCTCAAAGCAAGCAAGGATTAATCTGTGTGAAATACAGCTCTGAAGAGATTTATTTTTGGGAAAGAAACAGTCAGGGAAGGGTATTTCAGTCAGAACTTAACTCAGGGTAATCATAATGAATTGAATACTGACTATAAACCATGACTTTTTAAATGTCCTAATCTTGCCCAAACAGGACAGAGACTCTGCACAGAAGCCAGCAGAGGTAATGTGTGTGTGTGTGTGTCCTTGGAGGTGCTGGGAGGTGTGGGATTGCCACACACAGCTCCAGAGGGGGGGAATAGCAGCCCTGCAGGCAGGACAGGGAGGAGGCTCTGCTGGGTGTCCCCATCAGTGGCACTGCTCAGTGCTCAGCACGTCCTTGCCTCCTCACACAGGGATTATCTTCCAGCCTGACTGAGCATAAGGTTACCAGCTAAGATAATGTTTTCCCCCACTAGCTAATTAGCAAAGATAGCCATTAAGTATTTTACTGACTCTGTAATTATCTTTGATTAGTGCCTCTATAAAAAGCTTTGGGTTTCTCAGTTGGTTTCTGTGAGTAGGAAGTGTGTTTCTGAAAAGGTTGTCATTGCAGAACAGTCTCCCTGTGGTGCCTTAAGGCCACATCTTGCAGTTCTTACCTCCAGGGACACCTGAGCAGAGGTGACAGACCTCAGATGCCACTTGTAGGATGAATGCTGTATTGATTCAGCAAAAGCCAAAGGATTATATTTGGGCTGTGAATGCTTTTGTTTCCTTCTTTCAAAGAGACAGTGACTCAGCTGGCAAGGTTAAAGTACTGCTTTAAATTGGCTAACTGCAATGTCTGATATCTCTCTTGGCATTTATACTCTTTGCTTGATATGTAATTTCCTCTTTGCTTTGGCAGTGGACACAGTCAATTAATCCATTAATTAAGAAATTGCAGAACAGTGACAGACAGAAAGAGCTCTCTGACACTTGGCAGAGAACCAGTGTACTGTGAGGTCTTGTCTCTCTGCTTCCCAATTACTGCCCCTGCAGCTGCCACTGGGGAGACAGAGACCCTGGAAAGCTGGAGAAGTTCAAAGCCTTCCAGAACTGTATTTTTACCTTTTCCATACCTTTTAAGTCAGCCTTACAGAAACTGAGGAACATCTCAAAGAATACAATTTACTCTTAGCAGGTAGTGATGGTAGTCCTGGATCCTGAATATATGTCAGGGTTTAATCCCAGCTGACAACAAAGGACCCCACAGCTGGTGCCCCTCCTTGTCCCAGTGGGGTGGGGAGGAGAATCAATTAAAAAAGATAGAATGTGGGGGTTGAGATACAAACAGTTTAATAATTGAAACAAAGTAAAATCATAATAACAATAGTAACAAAACCAATAATAAAAGGGAGAGGAAAAGAGAGAGAAACCCCAAAAAAGACAAGTGATGCACCACAGTACTATTGCTCATCCCCCACTGACCAGTGCCCAGCCCACCCCCAAGCTACAACTGGCTCCCCTTCCCAGTAACGCCTCCAGTTTATATACTGGGTGTGAAATTCTGTGGTGTGGAATATTCCTTTGGTAGCTCAGGTCAAGCTGTCCTGGACATGCTCCATCCCAGTTTCTTGTGCATTTCCTTGCTGGCAAAGCATGGGAAATGGAAAGTCCTTGACTCAGAGTACGTACTGCTCAGCAACAACCCAAACATCCCAGTGTTATCCATTTTATTCCCTACTAAATCCAAAACACAGCACTGAGCCAGTACAAAGTGCTGAACTAAGAAAAAGTTAACTCCATCCCAGCCCAAACCAGGACAACATATTCAAAGAAGATCTTGTTTATGTTTTTCTTTATGGGTTTTACATTCTGTATTCTTGCAGTGGCAGGTGAGAAGGACTTCCCAGATTATCTGCCACAGTCACTTTGCAATCTCTCTCAAGAGGCCTTCTGCAATTCCTTTATATTGACTGTTTATTTCCCTAATTCAAGCAGGTTAAACCTCCTGTGGAAGGCAATAATTTTGCAACCCTCCCTCCCAAGTCTCCTTTTCACGGTGGCACAGGTGACGAGGACAGTTTTGGCACTCGCAAAGCCAGATCTTCCTTTGGCCGAGGCTTTTTCAAGATCAAAAATAACAAGAGGACTGCAAGTGCCCCCAATCTGGGTAGGTACTGTGCCTCTGCATTCAGATTCTGTGCATTTTGAAGCATCTTAACAACAGCTGTAACTGCTTTAAGAAGAAGGAAGGCCAACCTTAGTCTCACCCTGATTTGGTGGCACTTTTTATCAGTATAGTGTTTGGAAAATATCAAACAGCAAGAAAAAGAAATCACGGATGCAATGAAGTATTTGATGTGGTTCAAACTCTGCTGTTGTATCTCCCCTGGGACCTTGTAGGGGCTTGCTGCTGTATGAAATGCTGGCTGTCTGGCAGTAGTTCACATTTGGGATTCGTGGGCGTTTTTCCCCCTGGCTCCATCCTCAGTTTATCTTTCATAAGATTTTCATATGTACAGAAATAGGACAGCAGCACTCANGACAACAGGAACAGGATTGGCAAGCCCTTCTTGGGCTTCTTGATTTTTTACATTTGGGGGGGGGGGTGTTTTGGTATTGTCATTTGGTGACATTTGCATATGACAAAGAAATAAAATATTCTGCTTAATGCAGAAGTCGCTGTTGTCACCAGCTGGAATCCTGCTTACATTTACTGCTCTGCTTTAGCAGACTTTCCACTGATCCAGTTCAAGCATCCAGTGAGTCTCTGCATCAGCTCTACTGCCAGACATCTGAGGTTTTTGTTTTTCTCTTGCACAAGGTTTAGGAATTTAGTTCTCTATTTCAGAAGCCTGAAGAGAGGTATCTGCTGCTTTGGTACTTACTCCAATTTTAGAGTTTTGTTCATAACAAGTGACATACCTTCACATTGATGATACACTGCCCATGTTTGCCTGTGACATACAGCCTGGGAACTTGCTAGCTTACTTGGAATAGATGTACAGTCTGTTCTGAGGGTTAGACTCTTTGCTTTGGTTTAATTCACGTGTGCTTTTGTGTAATCCCCTGTTTCGTCCTGAAATTAATTTGTCTAACGAAGCACAGTACTTGTGTCATAAAGGAGTGGAAGGTGGGCCATCTAAGTCAGGGTGCTGTGAGTAAGTTGTTTATGTTATCCAGATTTCAGTGCTTCCATCTGTGCAGCTGCTGCACAGATATTTGTCACCTCTCAGGAGCAGTGGGTCCTGGAGCAGGTGACCTCCTTGCACCGAAGCGACTGCAGGGCCGTTTTCCCCTCCCCACCGCTGAGCTCTTCTCCACTCCTTTGTTGTGAAAGGGAGTTTCCCAGTGAATTGGTGGCGCTAATCCCGTGTGAATTCAGCATTCCTGTGGCGCTTGTGTCTCACATCCCTCCCTCCTTTTGTCCCGTACTTTGTTGCCGTGAGTTTTGAATTGTGTTTGACCTTGTGCCTCTGCGTGTTCTCTCCCGTTGTGCTGCGTGTGGCTTTGTGCCTTTGTGTGGATCTCTGAAGATCGCAGTCGAAGTGCCAGTGCACCTACTTTAGGTACAGTAATGCTGCATGTCTGCCCGAGCCAGCCCTGTGCCCTGACTGCTGCTAACACTTCCCAAACCACAGCCAGGCACCAGAGCTCCGCATCGGGACTTCTGCCCATCACTACAAGGGGTTTTCATGTAACATCTGCCCTCTGCTAAAAGTCAGCTGTGCTGCTCCTGAGTAGCTGCTACTAATGAGAGATTGCAGGTCAATTTGCAGAGATTTTTGCTGTAACTTTGAGCACAAAGTTACCTCAGACTGACCTACCAGGTGAGAATTAGTGATGCTTGGTTACCTTTGTGCTGCCACTTGTCCTGGATCCACTGGAAGAGTTTAAAGGGTGGTGAAGTAGGGCATGAGCTGTATTTCCCAGGCATTCATTTAAGGGAGCTCTGAGGGAAAGCATGTGTAGTTCCTCTTCTAGATGTAGCTGTATTTATGATACAGTAAAACAAATGTGAAATAATTGGTGCAGATGGGGAAGGAGCCATTCACATAGTAAATAAAAACCAGTTTTGTGATGTGAGCACTCCCTGTCTGGTTCTGGCAAGAGCAGGTGAGACCTGCCTTAGGAAGCAGAGCTGTGTCAGTGGGGTGGTGGTACAGCACCCTGGGGTGGCAAAGAGTCCAAGTGCTCTGGGCCCTCTTCTTCTTCACATGGCCCCCTAAATGTTATCTGTTCTATGGGGTTGTGTCAGGGCATGGAAAGGAGCCAGGTATGAGGAGCAAACAGCACAATTCCTGCAAATCTCTGCTACTAATGCACCCAACCTTGTCCTGGTGCTCTCTCTCTAGAGTGCCATCTACCTGTTTTTGGGGTTTTTTTTCTAAGCTAGTGCTTTACCTTCTACAAGTAAAGCAAAAACCACCAATGCCACAGCCTGGTTGGATGTTGGTGCTGTCTCTCTTCACTGGCAGGATCCCTGTGTTCGATAGTGGCCAAACCAAAGTGCCTGCAAATGGTCTTTTGTGTGACCTTGTTGCTTCACTGCAAGGTCTGACAAGGTGGAAAATGGGACATCTTCATAGGTGTTTTGGTTGAATCATCCAAAGTTTGTCCAGCAGAAGGATACACTGGCAAAGCCTACAGTTTCTTGCTGGTTGTGGCCATCTCAGCATTAACTCTGTGTCTTGAGACCACATGTCCCAGCAATATCAGCTCTGCCTTGATGCACTGTTTACTTTTCTCCTGGTAGTGTGAAAGTCCATTTCAAACACAACTGATGGTGATTTAATTACAGAGCTTTATTAAAAGATGCTGCAAGTGATTCCAGGCCTGACTGCCTTGTCATGGCTGCTTCAGCTGAACAAGCTCGTGCTCTCACTCTTCCCCAGCAAGCAACTGGCATAAACTCCACGTGGTAGTTTTATTCAGCTCTCTGGCACTTGCTGGCACATCTCTGCTTATGTAGTCTAGTAGATACTGCAATTCTATTAGTTTTCTTTTTTAAATGATCTTAAAATTGTTTTTTCCTTTAATAGTTTAGCTTTTGTGACAGCTTCCCCTTTGGGGACGAGAGCCCTCAGGTTTGTTTTCATGAAGAACAGCTACAGGCCAAGGATTTAATGCTTTTAGAGTGGGTGTTAATGTTGAGGGTCTCTGATCAGAGATGTTTTGTTCATCACTCAGAAGATGTGGTTCAGACAGAGCCTAAACTCCATGATGTTCCTCTGAGGAGGAACAAAATACTCCACAGTTTGCAGAAGTGAGGGGAAGAGGGCCCTCCTTCTGGGGCAGCAGTTTTGTTGCTGGAATCTCCTGGCCGGGAATGAAATACTACAGATTATTGGGAAAGATACCTGCAGGAAAGTTACTTGGTTTTTCTGTGCTTTGGAGAGTCCTGGTTTCCGGCCACTGCACTGAATTGTTTCTGGGCACCCACGTGCCTTGGCTCTGTCTGTGAAAGCACTGTAGGAGCACTCCCTGAGAAAGAGTAAATTTGGGATTTAATTCTCTGCTTGACTAACGAGGTGGATTTCCCCACCTTGGATGCAAGGCTCTTAACTGGAGCAGAGCATTGCCTTGGAGTGTTATCAGCCAGGCCCATGAAGGAGGAACATGTGGGGTTTCTCATGGATTATCCCATCCCTCCTTGCCCCATTTTCTTGACATGGTGGCTGTCAGTAACTTTAGCAGGACTCATTCCCAAGGTCAGGAGCATGTCTGTATGGTCCTGCACAAAGAGGGTCTTGACAGAGCTTTTGTTTTCTGGCAGCTGAAACAGAGAAGGGATCTGCAGACCACTTGGATCTGGCTGGCTTGCCCCCCCGCCCAAAAGAAGCAGACAGTCTGCAGATGACACCACCTTCTCCAGATTCCAGGAAAAAGGCCAGGGGAATCAAGAAGTTGTTTGGAAGGTAAGTAAAAGATGAGAGGTGACCATTCTCCAGAGCTAGGGTTTGCTGGGAGCACACCTTGCCTTTCTCCCCTGCCAGTGTGTGGCTCCATGGTTTGCTGTCCCAAGAGCAGCAGCCCGTGTGGTATTTAGGAGAGAGGACAGTAGGCTGGGGCAGGCAGAAGAGGAGCTGCAAACCCTGGGGGAGATCTTGCCTGTGTTGGTTGCAGTGGCAGCAGCAATGTTCCTTTTCCTTAGCCAAACGTGAATGTGCTTTCTTCTTTCAGACTTAAAAGAAGTCAGTCCACCACCTTCAACCCAGAGGACATGTCCGAGACAGAGTTCAAGAGAGGAGGGACAAGAGCAACTGCAGGGCCCCGCCTGGGCTGGTCTCGGGACCTGGGGCAGTCCCACAGGTAAGACACGAGTGGGGCCAAGGGAAGGAGGGCAGTGCCAAAATGAAACATCCCCTATGCTGGCTGAGCAAATCCAGGCAGAGGCAGGCAGCTTCCTCCTCTGAGAGAGGGTCTCTGCAGGGCTGAGGTGGGCTGGGTGCTGGGGCCGTGAGGCAGCGTGAGCCCTCATGTGGCAGTGACAGATACTCCTCCTGTGCCTTCCCTGCTGCACTTCCAGAGATCAAAGGACAAAGTGAAACATGACAGTCTCACTCCAGAGTTGTAGCCATGCTAGGCAGTAGGGCTGGTTCTTTTCAGTAGGATTAGTAGGCCATGTTTATTGTGACAGTGGCAACAGATCAGCAGTGCCCAGCACTTCATCATGCAGAGACTGTCCCAGCTCCCACAAGATGGGAATTAGGCTTAGCTTTTGCCTTTCTCATTATTTATGAGACTAGGAGATTGGAAGCACAGGATTTATCAGTCCTTTTTTTTGGGTAAAATCTCCTGCAGTGAGCTGGACATGCCATTTGCAAAGTGGACCAAGGAGCAGGTTTGCAACTGGCTCCAGGACCAAGGGCTTGGCTCTTACATCAATAATGGCAGGCACTGGATACTGTCTGGGCAAACACTTCTGCAGGCTTCTCAGCAGGATCTGGAAAAGGTGAGGAATACTGGAAACACTTCTTCCAAATACAGGTACAAAACCCCCACTGTTTCTGTGCATGTAAATCAGGTCTGTAAAGTGCACCTGGTAAAAAAGATGAGTTTTCAAAATACTGTCACCTGCAGTGATGCCCCATCTATTTATTTTTAGCTGAAGTTTTGTAGAAATTTAATGCTCTGGAACAACACTAACAATTACAAATATATGATTTAACTTCATTAAGCATGGACACATCAATTGACTGTGGCACCTTGTAAAAATATGCAGAGTGCCTCATTATCATATGGGTTTGTAGCCCTGCTTCATTAGCACTCATGTGCTACAGTTGTTTATGCCTGTGAGAAGGGTGCTGTTTTGGTCTAATTGTATTTTCTGTCCATTTTATACAAAGAGGAATGAGGATTTGTTACACACAGGTTGATCTGTCTGTAATTGTTGCAGAATTGCTTGTCTATTTTTAAAAATGAGGAACACGAAAGAAATCGATTCAATTTATACTTTTAATCCATAGTATTTGATAAAGTTTGAATTTTCAGCTTTAAAAATCAATGTCCTCACCAAATAGTAAGCCTGTTTTCTCAGTTGGGTAGTGTAACTACAACTGGAATAAGAGAAATGTATTATGAACATAATGGCTTGTTATAGTGGTATCAAAGGTAACATTAACCAGCAGGCACTGGTGAAAGTGAAAATGGGTTTAAAGAGATCCTGGAAGGGCTGCACTTACAACTAAACTGGGGAATAATGTTATGCATTTGGAAGCATTAATGAATTTCAGTAATTCCTGGGACATTCCTATGCTCTTAACTAAATAATTACTTTAACTTTACCTGCCTAAGTGGAAGGTGAAGAATTAATCCCAGGAAGTATCTTTTTGATTGCTAACATTTTTATTATATTGTGGGATTTTTTTTTTTAACCTGGTATGAGAATATTGTGGCTGACATTTTCATACAGTTTGGAATCCATCACTCCTTGAAATCCATCTACCACACTGTGAAACTAATCCACCCCAGCAAGTGGGCCTTTCCCTAGTGCTGAACTTGTGCTAAAACAACACTGATATTCAGTAAATAGGAAATGCAGCTGCCAGGGCACCAGCAATGCTGTGAAAGTGTGACTCTCAGAAACCCTTTGTAATTCAGCAGAGGGAGAAATAAAATAGTATTGTCTCTAGATTTACTGCTTTTCTTCCTTTCACAGGAGCTTGGGATAAAGCACCCTTTGCATCGGAAGAAGCTGCAGCTTGCTCTGCAGGCACTGGGATCTGAAGAGGAAAACAACCATGGAAAGCTGGATTACCACTGGGTTACCAGTAAGATTTTATTGCCTGGTGAAGCAGAGGCTTTGGGCAGGGGTCCCCAGTCGTGGCTGATTTGGGGCTCTGAGGATGGGAGATGGTGCTGGGTGACGTGGCTGCCACTCTAACAGGAGTGTCTGTGCTGCCCTAGGGTGGCTGGATGACATTGGCCTGCCCCAGTACAAGACCCAGTTTGATGAGGGGAAGGTGGATGGCCGCATGCTCCACTACATGAGTGTGGTGAGTAAATGCTTTCCTGACATCCTGTCCATGTTCTTGGCTTCTCAGTGTTCAGAGGACCCCTTAGGACTCCAGTGAGCACCCTGTGTTATTGCTGATAGCTGTAACCTATAGAAATCAGATAGCACTGCTCACCTGCAAGCATTGCCTAAGTTCTTTCCATCTTCAGAGCTACTAAATTCAGGTGGAGGAGCAAACACAGTAAGCAAGGGCCTGGATTCATGCATGGGAAATGGGCAATCCTGAGCTTAACAGCCTTGTGTGACACCAGTGTGCCCAGGCAGGGCTTGTACACAAAGGTGTGCAAATGCTCTGGGTGCCATTCATGCTTTTGCTCTTCATGTTGTTATTAATTAATAGAAGCAGGTGTAATATTTTTCTTCAGTGAGCAGGTATTCTACCAGCTTGCTTATTCATGTGGATGCTTAGGTGAAGAAAACCCAAGAATTTCCTTTGAAGAAAATTGCAGTTCTAAGAGCCAGCTTGTTTGGAAGCAGGCTACACTGGCCAGCTTTTGCATTTCAAAGTGCTTAGCACAGACATCACCTCCCCACTCCCCACTTCACTGCCAGTCAGGTGAAGGCAACTCAGCAGGTTTCCTTTGTGTAAGGGCTCAGGTAGGATGAGGTAAGACCTTCCTTCTCTGGGGACACAAATGCAAATTGAACATTGCTAATATTAATTATTTCTGTACAACAAAGAAGAAATCAATCACAGCCCTGCTCTCTCATGAGCCATGAGTTACCTTTTCATGCCACTCTTGCACGTGTTTTGCATAGGCTTTATGTCATGGTTTGCAATTTTATTTATTATAAGATTGTTTCTTCTGCTTCTTAACCCTGGAAGTGTGATGCCAGCCACCTCCATTGAGCTTGATGTTGTGTTGGGAGACTTTGCTACCATTTTCACTGCCCTTTAATTGCAGGTCATTGTGGATATTTTTAGAGTAAGTTTAACCATCAAATTATGACAGCACATTCACTGTAAATAACCAATAAAATATGCAAGATAACAAATACTAAACTAATACTTGTTATGATCTTTTGAAGTTACTCTGACTCAAATAATAGCAAATATTTATTTTTTTATAATAAATGAAATGGCAAACCATGACATAGTTACCTACTGTCAGATTAATCACAAAGGTAGCTGAACACATATTTAGGTAAGCAAAGAAACTTGTCTTAAATATCTGACAAAATAGATTCCAGTGCTCATAACATGTAAGTAATACTGCAACATTAAGCCAGGCTCACCCTGGGACAAGAGTGCATAAATTTATATAAATTAGCCAAATTGCACTTGGACTTTAAGACACTTTTCTNTTTTTTTTTTTTTTTCCCTAACCATAGAGAATGTCCCAATTTTCAGGGTAGTTTATTGTTTTCAGTTAAACTTCTAGCTGGACACTTGAGGTATTAAAAGTTCTGGTAGGATTAAATGCCAGGTGAGTTTATTGTAGTCTGTTGCTGCTGCCCTGGCTCTAATCCTGTCACTGAGGATGTGTCATCTCACCATTTTTCTCTCCTTGTTATCCCAGGTTTCTTGTACTAAGCTCTGTATCCTGTGTGAGAAACATCCCCCAAGAGCTAGTATAGTGCAGCACAGGAAGTTTTTATTTTGGGACAGATGGTTTGATATTAATCTCCTGTCTGCCATATTAAAATCTTCCCCCAGAAGTGTCAGATGTGCCATCTCAAGCCAGGGGCCAAAGCAGTCCCCTCCAGGAGGATGCTGGTCCCATGAGTTAAGCATGTCTGTGTTTATTAACTCCCTCTTGCTCTTTGGCAGGATGACCTGCTGTCCTTGAAGGTCATCAGTGTCCTTCACCACCTCAGCATCAAAAGAGCCATTCAGGTTTTGAGAATCAACAACTTTGAGCCCAACTGCCTGCGCAGGAGGCCGTCTGATGAGGTACTGCTTTACAATGAAGCTGTGAAGAGGAATCCTCTAGGGTTTTATCCCTGGTGTTTCTGCTTATCCCTGCTCTGCTCTGTCCTCCTGTCTCCTTATTTTATTTCATTTTTAGTTTCCTTTTTCTCATGTTGTTCTTTTAACCTCAAGCTCTGCCATCACTTTCTTTCCCCTACCTGCCACGACCCCAAACTCATGTCCCCCTTTCCAAGTCTCCTGCTTCTCCTCCAAGCCAACAGCTGGCTGTTTTGGCCCAGTCTCTGATGTGCTGTCTGGAATGCAAATCATCTTCAACTCAGAGCACTGTTGCCACAAGTTTTGTGCAACTCTCTGGAAAACTGATGGCTGTGTCAGAATTTTCTGTGTAAAAGGAGTTTGGGCCTGTTACCAGGCAGGAGACTGCCATCACTGTGTTTTGGAAGCAGCAAATGCTGGATAGAGCAATGGATGACAAAACAACCCAGACTCTTGGATTTAGATTCACAGTGTGTATCTGCAAGAACAGCACAGCAGCTCATGGAACCAGCTGAATTTTCATCTCTACTGGTAGAAATGGCAAATAACAATAATCAAATGACCTGACACACCCCTGGCCCCCTGGCCAGACCCATCCCCACGCTGGTCTTGCTGCAAGGTAGCAATCCAGAAAGAGATGGGGTTTTTTTCTCACATGCAAAGTAGGATTGTATTCCCTAAGGACAGGAGAGGTTTCAGTAAAGACTGGGGTTGGGATGCAGCTGATTTGGGATGCCTCCTTACCTGCCTGTTCCTCCTGTTGGCAGAATAATGTGACACCTTCTGAGGTCACCCAGTGGACCAACCACCGCGTGATGGAGTGGCTGCGCTCGGTGGATCTGGCGGAGTACGCGCCCAACCTGCGGGGCAGCGGAGTGCACGGGGGGCTGATGGTGAGCTTGTGGGCTGCCTTCTTTCCGTTCTCTTAAAAGAAAAAAAAGGGTGTCTGGGAATCACTAGGTCAATGTTCTGACATTATCTTCGCTGCACACGCCTTTTCGGCTTAATCAGAAGTTTCTTGCCTTATGGTTTAAAGGATATGAGTGTCTCGAGGGGAAGCAGTGTGGGTTAGTACTCTGTATTCCCCTCACAATTCTATTTTGGTATGGCATTGTCCACCTCCTGTCCTCCAATGCTGTTGTGCTGTTGAACAGCCACTTTCTGCCTTCCTAACCTGGATATGGTTTTCTTTTGTGAGGGAAGCTTGTTGCTTCTGTAAAATTTAGGATTACACTGTCAAACCAGGATTGTTTTTAATTGCTCTAGCATCACATAGTCCAGACAAGAGACTCATACCTGCAGAGGTTTGTTGTGGTGATTAGGAGTTACATCCCTGCTCCAAACCTTTTATGTCTGTTGATTTCCATGATCCCTCTGGCTACCTTTTCCAGAATTGGAAGATGATGCTGGGTAAACATTTTGTGACAGCTTCACACAGGAGTTCAGTGAAGGGTGGATTTATCTGTTCATTTCTTCTTACCTGCCAGTTTGTTCCTATTTGTATCTCCAGAAGGAAAGCCTGGAGCATTTTAGGAATCCTTTAAGTAGTTAAGTCTCTTTCCTCCTTCTTTGTTGTATATTTCCTCTAAATACAAACAAAAATCCCAAAGTGGCCTGTAGGGGGTGACCAAGATAGGTGTGGATGTCCTTGAGGTCTCTTCAGACAGTGCTGGCTTCAGCTGCATTCTCTGTGGTTGGGTTCCCAGGTCTTGGAGCCCCGTTTCAATGTAGAAACCATGGCCCAGCTGCTGAACATCCCACCCAACAAGACACTGCTGAGGAGGCACTTGGCCACTCACTTCAACCTCCTGGTGGGGCAGGAGGCCCAGCAGCAGAAACGTGAAGCCATGGAGTCCCCAGACTACGTCCTCCTGACAGCAACTGCCAAAGTCAAGGTAGGCCACTTGCTCTGGGAGGGGTGTGAGGTTCCAGGGAGGCATTTGGAGCTCCAGTTTTATCCCTGCTGGGAGGGTGCTTCAGTAAGGTCTGAGAAAAGGGGTTGGTTCCTAAAGAAAGAATCATGAGAGAAGGAGCTGGCAGATCTGGGTTTGACACTTGTGTCTACTATGAACAGGCCACTTCTCAGCCTCTCTGACGTGCACAGATGAGGTAGCACTTGTCCTTCTGTCTGTACTGAGAGATGTTTGGGAGGGAGACTGTCCCTCACTGTTACAGACTCGTGGTTTAATGTGGAATTTTGACCTCATTTGGGATCTGTTAAATGGTGGTGTCGTAACAGTGGTAGAATGAGAGGACACATTGTCCTTGCGGATGCCACTGTCAAGAAATTCAGAAGATCTGTGTAGGAGAGCACAGGGGTTTTGATCCTTCATCATGGAAACACCAGAGGGCACGAGTAGGCCTGTTAATTATTTGCTGATTCTCTAATTCCTTGGCAAATTTCTCTTCCCTTTTAAGCCAAAGAAACTTACCTTCAGCAATTTTGGGAGCCTGAGGAAGAAGAAGCAGGATGATGTGGAAGAGTATGTGTGTCCTATGGAGCTGGGACGGGCATCTGGCAGTGGATCGAAGAAGGGCTTTAAGCCTGGCCTGGATATCCGAGTGTATGATGACGATGACTTGGACAGGCTGGAGCAGGTAAGCCAGTTCTAACAATTCCCAGTCTTTGTGCTGTCAGGTTTGGTGGGGAAACCTTCCATTTCCCAGGGAAGCCTTCCTTTTGGTCTGGGCTGTGAAGGTCCTGACTGCTTGCTGTCACACAGCATTGGTGACAAAAGAGTCTGCTCCCAAGAAAGCTGTGAATGCAGCACCTTCAGGGCCTGCTCTGGAGTAACTCTCCTCTCCTGACAGGCTGTGCTTCTCCCTTGGTCTGGACATCTCAGGTGTGATCAGTAAATTGTGTGCTGCTCTTAACTGCCACGCTGTCATAGCAGGACAAGGGGGAATGGCATCACACTGACAGAGAGTAGGTTTAGATCTTAGGAGGTTTAGGATATTAGAAAAACATTCTTCCCTGTGAGGGTGGTGAGGCCCTGGCACAGGGTGCCCAGAGAAGCTGTGGCTGCCCCATCCCTGGAAGTGTCCCAGGCCAGGCTGGATGGGGCTCTGAGCAATGTGTGATAGTGGAAGGTGTCCCTGCCCATGGCAGGAGGAGTGGAACAAGGTGATATTAATTCATGATTCATTCTCTGTTTTTTTATAGATGGAAGATTCAGAAGGGACAGTGAGGCAAATAGGAGCATTTTCTGAAGGCATCAACAACTTGACAGTAAGTCTGTGAATGGGGTGTGTGCAGTAAGGTCTCTGTTTCTGTGGGATGGGTGTAAACCCCTTGGCAGTCCCTTGTGTTAAACTGGGTCAGTGAAGTCCTTTGGGTCTTCTACAGGGACAGAGGGCACAAGAAAAATGAGTGGTTCAGAAAGGTACCTGCCCATGCAGGTGGGGAGGTTTGGTGGCCTGTGCTGGCTCCCCACACACTGGGGACATTGCCCGTGGTCAGTGGGTTTCCAGCTGGGGTCAGGCTGCATTTTCTGGGGCCAGCAGACAGCACTGAGCTGGTTTTGCAGCAGGGTGGGTAAAAACCTCCCTCAGCAGAACAAAGCAGTGGCTGGCAGGCAGTGTTTGCTGCCAAGCACAGGACAGGTGACTGACTCCAGTTGAGAGAAACCTTGACTCTTCCCTCCTTTCCCTTCCAGCACATGTTGAAGGAAGATGAAATGTTCAAAGACTTTGCCACTCGCTCTCCTAGCACCAGTATAACAGATGAGGACTCCAATGTGTGACAGTCACCACCAGGCACTGACAAAGGCTCACTCTCCAGTGTGCAAGGACGTCCCTGTTCCACGTGACAGGCAGCAGATCATGTACTTTACATTGCTCTTGCTTCGGTTTGTTAGAAGTAACACTGAAGGGTGGAGAATTTTAAAGAGAAAAGGAGAAAAAGCAAGGTGCCTACTCAAAGTTGCCATAAAAAACCACCCAGACACTGGTGAATGGTAATCATTTTAACTCTATTTAATGTACAAACTGGTGATATGTTTCAGAGTGTTGCATTTAAATTGGTGTGGTAAGATAGTGCTCCTTTTGCTTATTCATGGCCTCAGATAACCCTTTCTAGGGTTTGAGAAGAACAGAAGATGTTAGGTAAAAGTGTTGCTTCTGTAGATACTGTGCATCAGCTCTCTCTGCGCTCTCAGCTGAAAAGTAGAAGTTACTGCTCTTTTCTAAGTGCTTTTCATTGGCACAAACACCAGTTCAGCCCTATCCAGTGTAGGATTTCAGTTATCTGTGCCCTGCATAAGCTCCCCCATAGCTCTTGACTGTTGCTCCTATTTTTATACTGTTTTATAAAAAAAAAAAAAAAGAAAGAAAAAATAAGTATATGAAGTACGTATAAAAGCAAAAATTTAAATTTTGGGAGATAGTGTGATGGAAAGCTCAAGGTGTGTGAGGGAAAGGGAGAAGGTTGTAAAAAATTATGCCAGTTTGCAAACCAGCTGGTTACTGGGAAAGGCAGGCTGACCTTTGGAACTGTTTGCTTTCATTGCTTTTTACTGAGTGCACAGTTTAATGATCTTCCATTTGAGATGAAACAATTCCGAAGCATGTTTCTTCTAGCAGTGACTCATACAGAAACTGCACATTTTAAAATGTCTTCTTTCTTGTCCCCAGCAGCAGTAGTTAGTGCATTCAACAATGGTATTATCACTTCCATGACTTAAAAAATTTCCTTAAAGTTGAGAGTACTCCCTGCATATGGAAGGGATATTTCTGTGCTGTGACTAATGTGAAGATGGTGTA
>VZTR01005366.1:1210614-1248919 GCA_013400775.1 Chaetops frenatus | reverse complement strand
AAAAAAAAAAAAAAAAATAAAGTTATATAGAGAAATGTATAGGAAATATATTATTTCATATTATTAAGCCTAAGGTGGGACTTTTCCTCCAAAATTCAGATATCAAACATGTTGCTCATCATTTAGCCTTCTTAAAGCACAGCTCCTCTGCTCTTGAGGATCATCAGGTTTTAAAATTCCTAACTAGGCAGTGGAAATCCTGTGTCAGACTTCCGGTACTGTGAGGTGTCCTAGCCAAAAGCAAACAAACAAACAAAAGTAACTTTTTATTCCAGTGGTCATTTGTTTGGTGTTGAACGTTGCATGTATTTTAGCACAATGGCATGAAGCTGCTTTGCTCTGTAAAGGCAAACAGAAGTCCAGCTGGAATTGTTCCTTGCAGTGGTGTTGCTTTGCCAAGCGTTCGTCGCTCGTTTTGTCGCTCTCCTCGCTGGAAGTGAGGCCATTCCTGGTGTCGTGCAGGGGATTTGGGCTTTGTGCTGACTTTGGGGGTGTTTCTGAAACACTCTTAACAAAGCTAGGAATGGAAGAAAGGTTCTTCCCAGGATTTTGAGGGAACTCCCCTCAGATCAGAGGCATATTCCAGCATTATAATGATGTAAGCTGATAGCCTAGACCTTTCAAGGATGTGCAGTGTAGGTGATTATTGATGTACCAAGATGCAAAATTTAATGTGGGCAGGTTTAGGGTGCAGATGCTTGGGATGTGGATTCAGGCCTCCCTCTCTGTGAATACTCTGAAATATTGTTATGGTCTCCATGGAAGTTGAACGTGAAACCTTGTGGAAGCACTGGGAAATGTGGCGCAGGCTTCCAAGCAGAGGTATTCCTCCAGATGGCTCTGACTAGTCACTGGCTACTGGACAGGATTGGATATTCACAGGGGGGAAAAAGGGAGATAGTGACACAGTCCTGTGTCCTGAAATAGCCACAAACACGCTCCACTTTCTCTGGAGTGTTATCAGTGAGGGTAGTGATGGTTTATTTAAGTGCAGTGTAAACAGCATTCTGCTCCAAACAACCCTTTCCTGGCAGCCAGGTCATCCCCTCGGAGCTGCCATCTGGACCCTGGTTCTCTGATGGGGTGGGGGCATGAGAGGGGTGATGAAGCCAGGAGGTTTTTATGTGTGTTGTGCACACCGTCGATACTGTCGGGGTGTTTAATTGGTGCCTGTTTGGAGAGGGCAACGTAACTGCTGTGTATTGCCATGTGAAATCCAATAAAGTCTGTGGAAAATGCCAAGTGCTTCTGGAAGCTGATTCCCTTTTTCACATATCCTCTTTTTCTTTTTTCCTTTCAATTTTCCTAGGAAGCTTGTTCTGTTCTATTTAAAAAACAAAGGTGGGAAAAGGGGCAAAATGACACATTTTTTTGTTGACTTGTTAGTTCATTATTCAGTAGTGCCTGAAGCAGGGCTCGACTAACAGCTAAGAAATCAACTATGTCAAGACTTCTTAGTTATTTCTGGGATCCGGATTTGAACCATCTTGGGTTGTTTGGTGTGGTGAGAAGTGGCATCATCCTTGCTTAGTGTGTGCTCCACAGGGAGCCCTCTCACGGTGCTCTGTCCCTTCTTGTTGTGAGAGGGACTCTCTCTGGTCCTAGGTGTCTTGCCCCTTCTCTAGGAAATTAAAAGAAAAAGGTGGTTTCATCTCCAGGCAACACCCTGTGCCAGAAATGGTTTCTGTGCAACAGTCCTAGAAAGGAGATCCATGGAGATAAGATCAGACTGGAATGAGATAACATCAGCCAAAGAAATGGTGCCGGAATTAACAATAAGGAAAACAAGCACAGATGAATTCAGGTGTGAAAGCTACAGGGCCTGCTGGGCTGGTCCCTGTTCAGTCAGCTGTGGAGAAACACACCCAGGAGAAAGCCCGGCTGCCCTCACAGAGCTCAGCTCTGCCATCACCTTCAGCGGGAAGGCTGCAGGTACCTCAATAGGTCTGGCTGAGCCCAGCACCTGCAGAGCCTTTGCTGGAAAATAAAGGTTCTTCCCCGAGGCAGTCTGTATGTGGAAACGACCTCCTCCAGCACAGAAAATGGGCCAGAAGTTCTCCCAGGAGGACAACCAGGAGAACAAGGCTGAAACTGTGGCCATCTGTGAAGTCTTCAGCCAGGGCGTGCTCCACGCGTCTCAAAAGCTGAAGGACTATCTCGGTTTTGTGGATCCTCAAAGCAAATTCCAGCCAGCCACAAACACGCTGAGCGAGATCTTCCTGGTCAACTTCATCAGCTTCTGCGTGGGAAAGGGCGTAGAGGAGCGGATCATGACCAGCAAGATGACCAAGCAGCAGTCCTCGCTGTTCGGGGTGGACTGGATCTGGACTCTGTGTGGGTCTGACAAGCAGATCAAGCTGCAGATCGCCGTGCAGGCTTTGCAGCCGGCCGAGCTGTGCCGCGGCGAGGGCCCTGCCGAGGATTGCTGCCGGGAGGCCGCGCTGGCCGACGAGTGCTTCCAGAACATGAGCAGGTCTGAGAAGCTGGCTGAGTTCTGCCGCCTGGTGGGACGGGACTGCCTGGGATTGTTCGTCATGTTCGGCGTGCCTGGGAAGCCCAAGGACATCCGAGGAGTCCTGCTGGACAGCGTTGCCAAGGAGGAGCAAAAATGTCGCCTGTCGGGCAGGAATGCGCTGCGGCAATTTGTCACCAGCACTGACAGCTCCCTGCCCACAAAAGACATGCTGGAAAATTGCCTGGGCACCAAAAACGGGCTGAAGGACGTGGGCAATGTGTACATAAACTTCGTGTGAGCAGCTGGGTGGGAGCAGTGGCTCCGTGCAGCACCGGAGGCTGTGCGGGACTCGGCTCTGCCCCTCTCTCCTTCCTCCCCACACTCCATTCCCTCTGCCTTCCTCTCGACCCATCGTGTTCCCTTAGCTCCTGCCGAAGCCAGGCTGAGTCAGCCTCTCCACGTTTTAAAACAACAGGATGGACCTGCCAGAAAAATGTGTTTATAGAGGGCACGACGTTTTCCCAGAACATTTTGTTCGCCAGACATTAAGTCTTGGCTGGAGCTGCTGAAAGCTTTATCAGCCGGAGCTCTGGGGAGGTCCTGCTGGATTTGACTCAGAGCCTTTGTTTGCTGTGAGGCAGATTTTTTTCTGTCCTAGGAGGGTGAGTCTGTAATAATGGAAAGGTGCTCGTGCTGGTCAGAAGAGTTGCAGTGAGTGTGAAGGACAATACCAGGCCTTAAAATGACTGATTTGGAGGAGTGAGCTGGTTTCAGTTAAGAGGTAAAGCCCTTCCCAGTGCTAGAAATGGGCTTGGTGAGAGACTTACTAATTACCTGCCCCCTAATTGGTGCCAGGCTCCACAGGGCCTTGGAGCTGTGAACAAAAGGCAGGGCTGGGGCCAACTGCAAAGCTTTTCTGAGTGGCTTTGTCAGGGCAAGGTGTGGCACAAGCTAGGGGCAGGTGTTCAAGAAAACTTGGGGAAAATCGAGCAATGGGGACAAAAACCAGGCCTGATGTGGGTGGGACCTTTTCCTCCTCATGGCAACAGAGGCAGCTCCTGACCACTCACAGCAGAGAGCTAATCTGGAGGAGGCAAGATTATTTCACTTGGAATTTCTTGTCAGTAGCTTAGCAGCTGATGACATTTATAGGCTTGATTTATTCTATTTCCCTCAGCTTTTACTGGACTAAGTGAAGCTTTTGTACAATTATAATTACTTTCTTTACTGTTAAGCAGTGAAGGAGGACCTGACCCATACTCAAACTGGTAAAGTCACTTTGGTTATAGCTGTCTGAGTAGTCTTGTCAGTGCAAAACTCATCTGCCTCTAGTTTTCATATAAATCCAGTCATTTACCAGAATAAAAATAATTTTGAAAACTCATTCATCTTTCACTATTTACTATTTGAGTTGTAAGATGGGGGCAGCTGTGAGAGCTGAGAATCCAAGGCTGTTACTTATAGAGCCAATAAAAAAGAGCCTAAAGAGGCTGAGGCAACAGTGCCACAAGTGTTTGCAGCATTCCATGGCAGAGGCAGGGAGTCTGAAAGGGGACCTGAAATAAAAACAAAACAGACAACTGTGACATTTTTACTGAGTCACAAACGTAGCTGGGTTTGGAGAAGCGTGGCCTTTCAGTCCTGAAACAGTTCATTGAAATAGAATTGTTTTAAAGAGCTGCTGTTGCTATATTCTGTGTGTGGCTGGGTTTGCTGGGACATAGGGGACAGTTCTGGTGTGTTGCATCAAGAACCTGCATAGCTGTGGGGGATTGAGGGTTTTTGCCTGTTTAACAGAATAATCAGTACTGCAGCAGGATTTATATTGGTTTATAAAATACCTGCAGAAAACTAATTTTTCATTAAAATGATATACCTAGTAGAAGAAGATAGACTTCAGCTATCCAGTTCTGTAGAAAAGTTGGCTCACTTGAAAACGGGGCTTTTTTTTCCTGTGGGTGCTTTGCATTTCTCAGTAATGGAAAGGAAGGGGAAAATCAAAATGTCTTGACTGTATAGAGTTTGAACTGAAGAGTTACACTCTGGGGCAGTTGTTGGTTTGATTTGTGTCCCTCAAAGGGCTCTGGTACCTCAGAGATATCACACAGGCTTGGTATATTATTTTGGGAGCTGGGTTATGTTGCCCAGGCTGCACCACACTCTGGCCCTTTCCCTTGTGGGCTTTAGCTCAGACCCCTGGACCCTCAGCCATGGTGGGAATTGGCCAAGGCTCTGGATTCTGGCTGTGAAACAGTGAAAAGTGTTTAACCATGTAAATCTGACCATGTTTATTCACTCAGCCAGGCTGGAGCCTCAGCTCGGGTGACTCACAGCCATCCCCACATGCTGATGGACCAGCTAAGGTGCAGCCCTCAGCCAGTGAAATCCCAGGGCAGTTTGTGTAGTAACATGACACAAGGTTTGTCCTGGCTTCTGAAGAACCTGGAATTCCCACCTTTGTCCCTTGGCAGTGTTTTCCATTCAAGTTTCTCTCTGAGCACTCGCTGCTGGGATACACAGGGAAAAGCCCTGTCCCTGCACGGGATGGAAACTCCTCGTGTCTCACCAAGAGGTTCAAAGCCTGTTTGGTTTTCTGGAAGCAGTCGATGAGCCCGGTCTTGCTCAGGGGGTCAGCATTCCCTCTGCCCAGAGAAGGGGCAGAGAGGGACACTCTGGTGAGAGCATCCCCTTTGGGAAGGTTCCATCTGCCTGCCGTGCAGAAGGCATAGCAGAAATGGGTGTTGGGACCAGAACTACTGCAAATGTAACACCATTTCCTTCACCATCTCCTGTGCTAAGGTGCTACCCCAGAGCCCATTAATTATGTGACTTTCTCTCAGTTGTGCCAAGGTTCCCTGAGTGGTGTGGGACATGTTATGGGTGTTGGGTCATGTACCCTTGGAATCTGCAAATGCCAGGGAAGAAAAGTTACCACCCAGACAGGGTCAGCACTGCAGCAGCAACAGCCAAGGAAGAGCTTTCCCACAGAACTTTTTACCATTTTCAAAGATTGTGCCATTATTTCTGATGGTTTTGACATGAAAACAAATAATAAAAAGTTAGGTGCAGGGCCCACATACCTGAACTTACCTTGAACTGATCAGGCAGGCTGAGGTACTGTACTCCCTTTTCTGTCCCATTTAAGCACTTTTCACTGAGATAAAAGCACTTCACAGGAGCTGACACATAATATCCCAGCTCTCAGGGCCCCCTGCTGGTTTTTGTTTGTTGGTTATTTTCTTTTAATCCTCAGTGTGGTAGGCTGATACAATCTGGCAGGAATTCCTCAGGAGCAGAGGAAGTGCACCAGTAAAACTGGCTGCTTCTGAAGGGCATGGTTTAGTGGCTCACTCCCCACTTCACTTGCCTTTCCTCCTGGATCCTAATTCATCAGGAATGGGGAGTAAAATTATCATCTTCAGGGAAGTTTTAAGTGAGACGTAAAGCTCTCCAGCTGGTCATAACTTCCCGGGATTGCAGGACACTTTATGAATCTACATGAAGCAAAAGACTGAGAAGTGAAAAAGGCCAGAAATCAGCATCTGGGGAGAAGCAGCAGCACCACATCTGCACGAATAAATTCATTTCACTTTGGACCATCAACAGAAACACTGCTGTGAGCAGTCACTAAAATGACTTTAGCCTTTTGTACTCGTGAGTAAACCGAATTTTCCAGTATCCTAAATAGTGTAAGATCCACAGCAAATTCCAGAACTACAAAGCACCAAAGGAAAGAAACCTGGAGTCAATCTCTGCTTTAGAACCCACACAACAGCACTGTATTTGACCATACCCTACAAGGGAATCCCAAAAGCACAGAAAGGATCCTCCCTGCACCCAGAACAGCAAGTGACAAATGTACTGTTTAGGTCAAAAAAGACCTCTAAAATCAAGTCCAGCTATAACCCAGGCCCACCAAATTCATCACTATCCCCAGTTCATCAGTGCCACACCTGCACATCTTTTAAACACCTCCAGGAATGGGGATTTCTCCACTGCCCTGAGCAGCCTCTGCCAGTGCTTAATAACCCCTCCTTTTTTGCCCCAATATCCAATCTAAACCTCCCCTGGCCAGTTCCTCTCACCCTGTCCCTTGGGAGCAGAGCCTGATCCCCACCTACCTCCAGTCAGGGGGTTGTAGAGTGCTGAGGTCCCCCATGAGCCTCCTTTCCTCCAGGCTGAGCATTCCCAGCTCCCTCAGCTGCTCCTCACAGGCCTTGTGCTTACAACAGGAAATGGAAAAGTCCAGGGTTAATGTGTGGACACCTTCAGAGTTCATCCCTGGAAGACATCAGGGTGGTCTGAAGCTCATCCCCAAAATTGCACATTAGCTTGGATTCCAGGCTCTCCCTGCCTTGGGAGCATCACACTGAGCTACTAAAATCCACAGGAGTTCCACATCCCTGTTTATGTTTTTAGGGAAGGAGCCTGGGGTCTGAAAGAACAAGTACTTAATATTTCAGTTCAGTATTAGACAGAATTGCCAGCAGACTAACAGCAGGGCATCAAAATAGTATTTATTGACCTGATTTAACCACATCCTCCCATTACCTGCACCATGCCAGGAACAAACTGTCAGTATCTCACTAAAATTGTGTTGTTATACAAACACAGATAAGCACATACTATCTCAGCTGTATTCAAAAATATCTATTAATTTCACCAGAAATATTTACAAGTGACACTTTTTCTTGAAAAGGCTGCTTTAAGCCAGAAAAAAAATCATAAATATTAAAGGGAGAATCTAGTAAATGAATTGACCGTAACAATATTTGTCATTGACTGCAAAAGAATCAAAGTTACGTTTTTGGTTTTATTTTTTAGGGATAGCTAAGAATCCAAAAATAGTGGTTTGACTCTAGACACTTATCTAAATCTTGTGAAAGAATTAATCTGCTCCTTCAGTAACAATAGCTGCCCCATTTCCAAACGAATCCAGTTAAAAAAACTGTTGTAATAGTCTGTATAATTTTATATACTCATTTCTCTATGAGCTACAGTATTTGCTGGTTTATTTAGAATTTATTTCTCGAATAAAAAAGAGAATATGCATTTTACAATGGCAGAATCTCAAATCCTCAAATTTCATTTACACAAATAGATTTCTATCAGTTCTTAGAAAGTGCCTGTTTATTTCTCCCACTTTGCTCCATGATATAGCCCAAAATTCAGAAAAAGCAGAAAAGTTTATTCTAACAAAGCAAGAGAACTGATCATTTTGGCCCCATGTCTGTAAAAAAGAGATTTGAATGCAGGAAATTAGATCTGAATTAAATGGAAAAAAAAAAAAAAAAAAAAAAGTCTATAGAGTTAAAAAAAAAAAAGGAAAATCAATCCAAGAAGCCATTCTAGCAAATCACCATCACCAAAAATGCATCCTTTGCAAAAGGAGTCATATCTCTAAGATACAGAGCTGCTCTGTCAAGCAGAGGAAGCCACTTCACATCCAGATCGTGTCCTCATGAGGCATGGGGGACTCCCCAGCAGTACAAGGGTGACATCTAGTGACATCCACATCCATCTGTTCCCAACTCCAGCCTTCCAAAAACACCTGACACAGGCTGCCATCCTCACCTGGAGTGAGAGAGGTAAGGGTTGTACCTATGTTTAAATGTCTGTATTAAAAAGATGTATTAGATATCTTCAAATGCTTTCCTTTCATTACCTGAATTAAAAAAGAAAAACAAACCCAAACATGAAGAAAACATGAAAAAAATCTGTAAGTTTATGATATATAATCTATGCAAAAATTTGTTTAAACCTTCAATGCCAGAGATAAAAAGATCCACTTGCTATATTAGTGCTATGTTGTTCTAATGCAACCTCTAAAGTGCCATGTTCTTGAGTCATTTGCTGTAATTGGGATACAATCCTTGCAAAAGCTGTTCCCAAAAGATCATCCTGTATACCATTTACTTACACAGCTATAGTACAGAGAGTTTTTTAAAAGTCACACACTCAAGCAGTAGAAATTTCTCCCAATCTCTCCAAAAACATAACAGATGCTCTAGAATTTTAACATTTTTTCACCAACAGACAGTGCAAGACTCACCCTGGAGCCAAGACAATCCATTCAAACTTCTCTAGTTAGTAAAGAACCTGGGACAGGACTGAAGTGCTTTATTACAAATAGATCATTATTTCTCTCTGGTTCTATGCACTGTCTCTTTTAAAATACACTACAAATAATACAAAATAGTAATTAAGAGTTTGTTGCTCTTTTCTTATACCTTTCTCATGTTTGTGTACTGGGAAAATGAGTGTTTTTCTCAAAACATTCTCTTCTGTTTGTTAGGGTGATCCAACCCCAATCATTGCTCCCAGAACTGTAGGCTTCATTTTCACCTTTGACTGCAAAAAATTGCACTGCTGAGAAGTGCAAGGAATCATAAACTGCATCATTTGAGAATTACAATACTTCTTATACAACTGTAGTGTGTGCAAATTGTTATTTCAATTAAATTTAATAGTTACAAATATTCTCAAACCATGTAAGTACAGTAGGTTCTACAGAAAGTAACACAGATAACCAATATTCTGCAACTTGAAACAGAAACAATAAATAAAAGTTTAAAGTATTAAAACTAAGAAAAAGTAATCCTGTACATTGTACAGTACCTTTTGGTTAAAGCTTCTTAGCAAAAATATACTAATGTGTTCTAAGCATTCCAGTTACAGATGGTTCAATATTAAAATTTCAAGGTTTCCTCATCATGAAAAAAATATTGCATTTGTCCGTAGGTGCAGCAGAAGATTTCTCTCTCTGAACAAGGCTTCAGTCTTTAAAAATCCAGAGACAGCAAGTCTGAATTCAAAGGAACCATTGCAAAACTCCAATACAGTACTGAGGATGTAGGGTTGTTGTGCAGGAGGGGTCTGACATTCCTTACTGCCAGAGGCAGCTCTAGAGAGCCCACTGGATATCACTGAGGTCAGCTGGGTCTCCCAGGCCCCCGTCAGCCTCCAGGTAATTCATCAGGGCTGTCATGGCAGTGTCATCGTTCTCGCAGATGGCATCGAAGTCCAGCTGAGAACTGCCACCTGCACAGTGATTAAAATGGGAAGTTACAAGCAGGTATGAACACCATGAAGCATGGAGAGCATGGTAACTTGCAAAACAGAATTGGTTTGAAGCAGCACCTGCCTTTGAAGTCAAGGCAAATAGTTCTATTTAAAAAACCCTAACCTGACTCCCTTTTAGTTTAAAACCATTACTCCTCTTTCTATGTTGTTGGGGTTGTTTTTAATTCTTTTTTTCTCAAACCCTTATAATAAGAGGATTAGCTTTTTTCCTTTGGTGTTTCTTTTTCAGTGTTTTTCTTTTTTGGTTGGTTAGTTTGGGGTTGTCGGGGTTTGGGTTTTTAAATTTTTTTTTTAAAGGTTTATAGTTCAACTGGAAGAAAGCTGTAGGTTATCAATAAACAAATAAATCCCAGATAAATGAGGGAGAAGAGGGATATGGAAAGGTTTCTAAGAGCTGAAATACAGGATAAGCATAAACATGGCTTTTACAGCATTTTGCCTTTTATGTTTAACATAATGCAGTGGCATTTTCCTCTTACAGGGCCAGGGAATCCTGTACCCAGACAAACTTAACAAGAGAAAGACAAAAAAAAATTATTTCTGAACCATTTTAAGCAGTCCTTTGTATTAACTACTCCCAGCTTGCAGCTAAGAAAGAGGCAAAGTGCTAAAGGACAATAATTCACATATTACAAGCAGTTCCCTGACATTGCATTGAAATACTTTTCCCTCTCTATTTCTGTCCTGGAGAGAGAACAGTAAAGTGTCTCATGAAAAGTGTGGCCTGCAAGAATGTAATGGTAAACTTTAGTTAGAGATGTTGTTTTTTGTCATGAGATTGCCTCACTGACCAGATTTTGCTGTTTGCCTTGCAGCAACAGCACATCTGTTTCCAGAGTGCTCTCATTGTCAGGCAGCCAGCCAAATCTCTTTACAATTTATACATGGTGCAGTCAGAAATGACACCACTGACCAGAAATGTCAGCCCCTGCAACTCCCAGAATATCCCCAAGAGAAATAAATCTTACTGAGGAGATGTTCATTACTGGGAAATGGAATAGCACCCCTTGTTTGTTCTGAATTCTCTAGAGCTTCTGTTTCTGAAGGACATAACTGAATCAACTCTTTATTTGGCACCTGAAAGAGCAGAATTGGTAGAAAGGACAGAATTAGATCCTAAATTTAGTCACAAATATTACATTACAGAAACTTTGTAGATTGCTGTCAAATTATTAAGAACTAAATAGAGAAAGTGAAAAATATTTATCATCAGGCAGATATTTTGCATTTAGAAACAAATCTTTTAGAAGTTCATATAGCACTGGACCTGGCTTAAATAAAAGTTGTGACTTACACAGCTGTCAAAGGAACTTCACAGTGATGGTACTGCTTGAGGGTCTAATTCAGTGTTCAGTAAATAAATCCAGCACCAAATGTACTGGTTTGCACTTTCCACATCTACTACCATAAACTACAAATTCCCAGTGACATCATGTTTGTCACTGTCAAAACATTCTAGTTAAATAGATTTAAAAAGCCCTCATATCTCCCAGGTTCTATATGCATTAAACTATATAAATCATAGCAATAGAGGTGGAAGTCATCATAACCCAAAAAAAAAGGATAAGTTTTTTTCCTGATACTTGTTTTATTTAACACATACATGTAATTTAGCAGGAGATATTCATAGGATTGCCCGACTTGTGCATATTCTACCAGGGAATTAAAAAAGGTGAAATGCTTTCCAAAAGTTTTTTAGGAATAAATGGGATACCAAAGCTCAGAATCAAGAAAAATATTCAATGAATATGGTGAAATTATCCTTATGATGAGACATGACACGATTTAGAGTTCAGCATATATAAGTCAAACAGCTCTTTAGGAGAAAGATCTGTTCTCCCCTGTGTTACCACAGATCATAAAAAAATGGGGAAGTGAAAGCAATTCCTGCACCAGAATAGTGGGGTTTTCCATAGGAAATGAAAATTGCAGTGAAAAGAAACTGTCTTTAACAGGAAAGAAATTTACAATCAAAGAAGAGCTGTTGTAGAAGTTTGTTCACCCAGTATCCAATACAAAACATACAACATACTTAGGTAAAAAGATGTGTTAATTATTCCATAGCTACGGGCAGTAACTATGTTAGTTATAGTTTGTGGTGTTACAAGCACAAGTAGATTTACAAGCACTACTAGATGAGCATAACTATCTATTTTAGAAGACTAATGAAATACCTTCAAAGTCACAATTTTAAACATTTCAAATCAACACAGTTTTTTTTTAAGGCTCTTCAAAAACATTAAAAGTACAAGTGAGAGAAAACAAGAACTGCTATTTTATTTAGGTTGTCAAACAGATGACTCCTAGTCTCCAATGGTTTGCTAGCAGGAGTTTCAATTCAGTTCTAAATCCAGGAGAGTCATCATCCCCTCTCACTCCCACTGAGCACAGTGGTGGTGGAGCCTCAGCAGGTCCTGCTGAGTGGAGACTGCAGCCCCCTCAGCCTCGGGAACAGCCCCTTAAGGCTTGAACTGATGCCCTTGAAAATGAGGTGGGAACTGCAGCCACATCACTCACAAGACTCTCACAGCTGCCAGGCAGCTGGCAATACCTTGCACATTCTCTCACAGAAAAAAATTAGGGCAATCTGGCTTAAACACAAGCTTTGAGCTGACATTAACCTTTTAATTTTGGATTTTTGCAGGCAGGGGCATACTCACATCGCTGCAGTTTATAGTTAAAGCTGGAGAAGGTGACTTTCTCAGGAGATGTGATGGACTTAACTCTGCAGAGGGTGAAGAATGCAACCTAAAATTGCATATGTTTAGTCGATTTACGAGGTCACATTAATCAAACATTGAAAAATAGACTGTGTGTTGCCCACCAAACCTCCCCAGTGACAAAACATGAGTCTCCTAATTTGCAACAATAAAGTCTTAAATTCTCCTGAAGATTCTAAATTATCCTGCTCCAAGTTTTGGTAGCAGAAAACAGAGAAGAGATCAGAAAAGGCCATAGGCCACAATTCCTTGAGCACACTTTACTTTCTCTGTTGAATCACCAGCACAGTGATGTGCTCTGCCAGGCATGAGACTGACATTAGATTATAATGCTACTGCTCAACCTAAAAAATGCAATACAATAAGAGTGAAACTGGAGCAACCCTCACATAATCATACATCCCTCATCCCTATCTTCACTTAAAAGCCTAATGATGATGTTATGCATTTATTACCTTTGTAATTCTAATATTTCATTTGCAATTTCAGTTCCTATACTTCCAGCACCAAGAACTGTTCCAGAGGACATTCCAGGTACACTTACTAAGGATTGTTTTACAGCATCTGTAGATAAAAAAACAAAGCCCAAACAAAACCTTAAACCCAGAGCAGTTTCATTGCAGAGCAAGGATTCATTTTAAAGCAGCTTTTGTTCTAGATATACTTATGTATATACACACTGTAAGTATATGTTTTCCTATATATATTCAGAAGTTATGTTCCTGTAAATACTGATTCACAGCAGAGGGTGTTGCAATATAAAGTGAATAATCTGTTTGTGAAAATTGCTGTTCTCCAGTAGTGAAATATATTTAATCATTGCCACCTCCAGTGTCTCTCACAGACATTGCAAAGAACATGAGTTTAAAAAAACCCTTGGATTTCTCACCAACTGAAATGAGTTGTTGCAAGAACATTTTAAAAAGAAAAAATAAAGACTTGACAGCAAGATGATAGAACAGCATGCAGAAAGCAGAATCTATGCATAGCAGAAAAATAATAACAAAATATGTTCTGTATCAGTATTTCGCTGTATTTTCTAGATAAACTCAGCACAACCACATTTGTTCAGAAAACTGGGCAAAATATTAAATCTGTGACAGAAGCACAATATTCTACCAACCAAAACCCCAGCTTGAACAGAAGCTGCTAGAAATTAAAAGTAGGTTATATACACTACTTCTTAGAGTTCTGTGAATTATATCAATTAGGATTCTGTAAGTAACTAGACACTGAAAAAGAAGTAGCTTTAAAAAAAAAAATTAATCCCTCCTTGCACACAATCTAGAATAAAAACATGCCTGGACTGAATAAATCTAAACTGTGACACTTGCCTTCTGCAGGTTGGGAACTGTAGAGGACCTCTTCTTCAGTTGATTCCTTATGACCTCTGAGATTTAAAGAAATGAAAAATATCCAAAACAAACCACAGAGAGTCAGCACGGCTTTTTTTCCAAGAGCAAAATCCAGCATCTATTTATTTATGTTTAATTTCAATAATACTTTACACAGAATCAGAACTACCATCCTCAAACTAGGGAAATGTAAGATATTTCTCACATATTTCCATGTTCAGTTCTTTGTAATGTTTCTGAGCAGTGGGTGAAGTACTAATTTCTGCTGACTCTCCAAGTGAAAAAGAAAGCCAGTAGGACTGTCTGTGTTCCATGACAAGGGAACAAGGCTGTCATTTCTACTGTAAGGAGGGAAATGAGGTAACCAGGAACAAGGACAGGTCAGTGGCTGCCTTGTGCCAGCAGCTGCTGCCCTCCTTCCCTCCTGCAGACAGCTGCAAATGCCCACATCTCCAGGGCAGGCAAAAAGTGTCCTTGGGCTACTGGCCAGCACAGACTGAACTGCTCTGCTCTGTCTTCTTGGGGAAAAAGGACATGGGCAAAAGAGGTGAGTGATGCTGACACAGGGCATGAACCAGATACAGAATGGGCAAAAAGCAACCTCGACAGCTTTGTTTCATGGAAATAAAATCCCCTCAGTCCCCTCTCAAAACTCCAGTCATTGACAGAGATCCTCAGTAGCACTGGAATAATCCAAATTACAGCTCCATTGCAAGGTGCAGAGAATGAAAAAGAACTACAAATACAAAGAATTAAAAACACACATTTACTGTCCCACAGGCTCCACTCTTGCAATCAATTTGGAAAGGACCTTGCTGCCCTGCCTTGCATTTCCACCATCTATCAATTGTGCTTCTCCACACTCTGACACCTGGGGGTAGGGCAGCACTTGGAATTGGGTCAACTGACACATAGAGAGTTGTAAAGACCAGAAGGAAAAGCAGAATTAACTTGACAGTCCCATTTATTCAGATCTACTTTTCTTAAAGATTCTTCCCTTCTTCCTTTAATGAGAAACTCTTTCATCTTATTTTTTCCTACTGGGAAACAGCATAGTTCAAGTCAAATCCATGACCTAGGCCTGAAACAAAAATAGCTGGAAAATGCCAAAAAGATGTTTGTCCAGGCTGTTCAGCCCCTTTTTGTGCAGGGTTGATGTTTTCTAGCCTTGTTCTGTTTCCTAAGCAGGTTATTTTCTCTTAGTACTATCTGTAATTATGACAAAAAATAAACGGAGAGTTATACACATTACTTACAATACCACAGTGTTGTTTGATACAATGTACTCCAGCTCTTTGGTCCAAGGATTCATGAAACTAAACCACTGACTCTTTAAAGTAACAAAAGTCCCATCTTTTGCTCTAAATTTGTAGGAATTTGTAAATACTTTTTCTTTATTCTGCAACACTAGATAAGAAAAGGAAAGTTATAATCACCATATTTAACCTTAGAAAGGTAAACTTAGAAATAATAAATCTGTTTTATAGAATCATAAAAGCAAAATGTTTTTGTTGGAATACAACAACAATAGAGTTAGAATTACATGCCAGAACAAACTGGGACCTGTTCTAACATCAAATTATAGTTTCAGCAGTGTCATAAATCTTACATTAAAAACCAAATACTTAGTTTCTACAAACCACCAGGAGACTCATGACTTGGTGGTGAGCTTTAACTGGTGTCTTTAATTATGTCACCAGACACATCTGCCCTTCAGGATTCCTTCCTCTTCCTTACAAAGAATGAAAGCAGAGGGTTTGACAGCTGCACTGACATTATTCCCCCACAATTAAGGCTCTGCACCAGAAGTCAAGACAACACAAGTTCCCCTCTGCTTTTATTACCAGCCCCACACAGGCTTAACAGAGACATCACAAAGGGCAATGCTGAGGTTGGCTACTTTGGGTTTGTAGTGTTTGCACTTGCAGTTACATGCAGCTCTAAATAGTCTGGGAGGACCACCATATTGTACCTTCTTTATGTTTTTCAGCTAGGTGATTGTGATCATCTTGATGGCAGTACTCATAACAAGAAGTTCCTAGAAGCTCTTGTGGCAGATACCCTAAAATTGCTGTCGCGCTGTTAGAAATAAAAACGTGAACTACAGCGGATTCAAAGCTGTTTGCTTCAGTATCAGATAAAGCAGAACATTAATATTTAAACAAACAGATGCCTGTGTTCATGTTTGGGGAAAAAAATACAGCATTAGTACAGCTCTAAAACAACAGGAAATATTTTTCACTGCAAATTATCCCTTTGCAGTGAATGACAATTCAAAGGTAAACGAAGTGTTTAAACGTGCAAACCATGTACACACAAAATAGTTCTGTTTTGTGGCTTCCTCTTAGCCAGTCACAGTGCTGGTCACATGTCAGAGTCAATAAAAAACTCAGCAGTTGAATTTTGCTCTTTCACTCAAAGCAGTTGCTTTTAAACTGACACTTTAAATTGAAAGAAACAAAGACTGAAAGCAATAACATTTCCAGTGACAATGAAATTCAAAATGCAAAGTGATAACTAGGTCTCTACAACAAATAATGGTCTGTTTCACTAAGTATAGAAAATGGGAACTTAATTCTCACTTCTAATGAAATAATTTGGTACCTCATTTACATAGAATGTATTTGTTACAAATGGTAAGATTCTCAGAAGTAATAAACATTCAACCAAAAGTTATTACTTCAGTCATATGCAGAGCTATGAAGCTCTAACTTGAGATTTCTCTTTATGAATAAATGAGTCCATTTTATAACTTGTTTTAATCTTGCTAGCTCACAGTTTTCTATAGGACAATATACTTCTATACATTATGTATTATTTGACAAAAAACAAAGCCAAAATTCTGAAAATTAAAATTTTTGAGAATTCTCAAAAAATTCTCAAAAATTGATAATTTTNTCTTGCGTCAAGCAGAAAAAAATTCTGAAAATTAAAATTTTTGAGAATTCTCAAAAAATTCTCAAAAATTGATAATTTTAATTAGAATTTCTACCCTGCTGGAGAAATTAGGTTTGAGAGAGTATCAGAAAAAGGAAGCAGTGGTGTCATTTCTCTTCATTAAAGAACAAAACGCTTACCGCTGATCTACATAAACAAATTTTCCATCCATGGCAAATCGTGTAACAAATTCTGTTGCTTTGACTTTTATCTCTCCACTCTTTTGTGGAACAATATAAGGGTGTAACCTCCCAATTGCAACAAGACAGTTAAAGTTATTACTGTCCTTTTCTACATCATTTTCCTCTTCTACTCCCACCTCATTAGGAGGCCAGTTCTTCAAATACCCAGTACAGTGAATGGTGCAGTATTTTCTGTGATCTAATAAAAAGAAATTAAATAAGAAGCAGTTATTGTTCAAAGAGTAAACTAAACTACTTATTTTATTTTGTTGGCCTTGAGACCAGCAACTATATTTCATGCTTACCTACACCAACTATACAAAGCTGTAGGTAATTTTACAGAGCATTTTAAAATTAACTTTGTTCTGTTCAATTTGGGCTTACCTGCAGAGAGAGCTTCTAACCCTATGTAAGATTTAGGGAGATGAGTTATGGGTGTTGGCAGTTCAAATACAAGTTAGACCGAAAAGAAAGCAATAACCCACAGATCACTTTGGTTTTATATGGTTTCATACATATTGTGAATTAAAATTAACCTGAGACCCTCTGTAGCTTCCAAATCAATTTACCTTTGCTGAGCACAATGATCTGAACATATGCTCACTGCAAAGAATCAGTCAAGAACAACCCAAGGCAATCCAGCTTATTTTCTATTTATCTCAGGCTTCTGAAGGTTTATGGGAACACAAATACTTTAAATATCTTAAACTCCAGCATACATTATCATTCTTCCCCTTCTGCTTCCTAAATAACATGCAAACATCCTGATAAGCATCAAGGTTTGAAATTATGTGTCCAACAGCAGCTCTTTTTCCAAAAAAATGCCAAAGTATTCTTGACATCTCCATGCTGAACAGGATGCTTTCCATAGGTTTGATTTCCCTCTCTACTAGAAAAAACACAGATCAACTCTGCAAAATGAGAAACTGAGTTATCCCACTATGATTTTGTCACAGTTGCTCAGGTGCCTTCCCTCTAAACTGCCTTCCCAAGAAACATTTACAAAAGTTAAATTCTTATCTCACTGAGTTATCTTACACATCAAGGGATACCAAATTCTATTTACTTACAATCATGGGCATCTTAAAATTTGTGGTGTATCTCAACAGTAACAGGTTACATTGAAAAACACAACTTGGAAGATTTTTTTCAGGAAGATTTTTTTCAGGATTTCAGCACACCTTTGCAAAAATCAGTACTAAGGTATTAAAACAAAAGCTGGAAATCGCACTTTAAAATTGAAACTTAAATTTTCACTGGAAACTTGACAAGATTATGCTGCTCTACAGGCATACCAAAACATGAACTAAATTAAAATTACTGGAAAAATGAATGGAATTACAATGATAAATTAACTTTACTATGGAAGGGGAGGGAAAAAAGGAAAATTCATACTTTTAAATACACACAACACAAAAAGTAAATCAGAAAGTAAAGTTGGTTTACTTGCTTGTTTTCCTTCAAAATAGTAGTTTGCAGGCTTTATTCACTCAGATATCTTCAAGACATAAGTTATTTAGTTTCATTCTTCTGATCTGCTCCAGTTCTTTCAAATATTTCCAAAATATTTGAGATTTCCAAAATTTGACAACAGACCACATGCTCCTATAGAGCCACTGTACCTCAGGTTCCTCCCTCCCTCTTTCCAGGAGGGCACAGGGAGGAGAAAAAGTACAGTTAGACTGTTTTTCAAAAGTTGTCCCTGGTTTATATTTACACTGCTCTACAGCTACTTGGTGGGAGCAGTAGGAACCAGAAGGACATTAGTGACTTGGAATTTAAACAAGTTTCAAGAGAGAAAGCCCCCACTTCACCTACACCCTTTGAATACCTTTCTTCTTTGGGTTGGGCAAAGACTCCTTCTCCTCTTTGACTGTGGTCCTGCTACACTTTATCCGACAGAAGAAGGAACGTCGGGCCCCAGAGTTCAGCCGAGCTGGTCCAGCTTGGAAATCTGTGTGTACTTGCAAGCCAGCTTACAAAGATTTAGTGAAGTAGTTAAAAACAACCAAAATCAAACAACAGAACCTCAGAAAACAAGATGTTTTCTTCATTTACCTCCTAGTACATTATCCTTACTGTTTAGCTGCCTAAATTTTGTCCTTACAATTAAAAAAGTCTAATAGTTTAAATAGGGCAAAGAAAACATGATTGACACAGATTTCAAAATTAGAACTACTAAACTATTTTTAAACCCTCCTTGATATTCTGAATAGAATTTTACTACAGATGCTTTATAAGCTTTCACCTTGCATTTGGTACAAGGAAGAACTGCAAAGATGCTTGTAAAAGCCAGCTATAAAACAGCCATTAGCTGCACAGTACACAATGCTTCCTTATTAGAAACAACTGTAAACAAAAGAAGGTTTGGTTACATCGGGATTGACACTTAGCATTTTCAGAGAAGACAGTGATTCTTGATATTGAAGTATTTTATCCCATGTTCGACTACATCAGGTCTTTTGTATTGACAAGACCTAGCAAATACAAGAAAAAAAAGTAGTATGCTGGTAGGAAGAATGTCAGACCACAACTTGGTAAATGCTTAACAGTGATTTCAGTAATTTAACAGAATTTCAGTAATTCTTATGATCTAAAGTCAAGTATTTTCTGGGCTAGCTTTTCAACTGTAAATGCATTTTAAGCAGCAGATACGCATTCAAATATTTGTTTCAAAGAAATACCTCAGGCTTGTTCATCCATACATCCATACAAACACCTAAATACATCCTGACTAATAATTAGATTTATTAACATCTCTTGAAAAAATCTGAGCACATTTAGCTCTGACTTACTTTTGCCATCTACAAGCTTCTCCCTAGGTGAGACATCTGACGAAGAAAGTTGCTCCTTAACTTTTGCAACATCTTTTGGATGTAAGTAATCAAATAAACTTTGTCCAATTAAACTGGCCTATTAAAAAAAAAAACAAACAACAAAACCCAGAAGAGATGAGAACCACACCATTTTGGAACAGGAGCCCACACATTACTTATCTAAGGAAAACAACTGTCTACACCACAAAAAAAAAATCATTAACACAGTTACTCTAAACATCAATATTTTGATGGACATTTCATTTGTCATTGTTTAATATAATTTAAAAGGGTAGTAAAAACATAGTTTGTTACTTCCCTTTAAAAAACCAGCAGGTTTTGTTGGAAATTAAACAAGTTCTGTACAACCAAATACTTATGTAAATAATGCAATTCCTGATCCTAGCCAAAGAAGGCTGTGCACAAAGTAGCTCTGCTCTCAGATTACTGGGGAAGGAGGGAAGAAGTGGGGAGTAGGAATGACCCTGAGCTCCAATTTGGTTGGCCAAACTGGCACCACTGAGGCAGGAGCAGGCTGGAAGCAGAGGTCAGCTCACCACAGCACTCCTCAGCAGAGGATATTTACAGGGATATCTCCAGCTGGGATGCATTCTACCTGTTCACTCTATTCATCCCAAGTCACTGACCTGCTGCCTCACTTTCTTTTGGAACAGGAAGGAATTCTCACTGAAGTGGGCTGGTTTGGGTTTTCCACTGCTCACTTTCAGCACAGCAGCCAAATCAAAGGACAGAAAGGAGCTGTGCTGACAAGCTTTGCTCTAGACTCAAACTCAGGATGAACACTCAGCCTCCTCCCTTTTCCCAGTCCCCCTTCAATCCTAATGCAAAGGGAAAATGCTGAGTGCTGCTGAGACAGCCTACCAGCAGCCCTGCCAAAATACACAGGTGTAACAAACCAGATAAAACTGCACCATGGGATTCAGAACCTAGAACAATTCCCAAATAAGCTAATAAATTCATGGGTTTTATTAAAGTCAGTCATGTCCTCTGAATCTTCTCTGGAATAGAGGAGACCTTAAGGGTCTAGAAGTAGGTATGTCTAACATGAGTGACTCCAGAAAGGCTTTTTAAGTTCTTGGGCAAAATCAGTGTAGAAGTTCAAAAAACAAATTAACTCTGCTTTATGCTTATTCCCCTAGGATGATTCATTTCACTTTAATAAAAAAGATAGTTTTGCACTTAAAAAAAAAGAGATAAAAATAAATCCATGAGAGCGTCCAGATTGGTTATCTGTACATTTATAAAGAAAATGAAGATAGCACAAATGGTTTCAAAGTTACAAAAGTGGACAGATGGCAGCACTAACTGTTTTAGCCTCTGTTTGTGAAACAGAAGTCATTGATACAGGAACAAATTATCATCCCTTGATTATTTGTGGTAATTGCCTATAATGTTTAATGTCAACTAATGGAAGGTACTTCTATTTTTCTTATTTCCCTTATTCTACAGGCTAAGCTGGCTCCCATTCATTTTCTTTCAGATTAAGGGTACACACTCTGATAGTTATTGTGGATGATGTGTTATGTGGTGCATCCAAGCATAAAGGCATCACCAAGGAAAGCTTTAATTAACTTCCACTGCTGAACTACCCATTTTCCTTGACCTAAAAAAAAAACAAAACCCCAAAATCACTTCACTGTGTGAAAGAAAAATCTCTTGCACACAGAAATTAGGACATCTTCAAATTATCCCTTCCTCTCAGACTGGCAGTTTTCTTAAGGATGATCAGCTGAAATCTGATGCTGTTCCTCAGGTTGGGAATACTGACTGTACTTGCACCTATTTTCTTACAGGATATTCAGTTTTACTCTGAATAAGGTTAAATCAAAGAAGTTCCAAGAAATCATACACAAGGACTGGTTTGATGTAATATAGAATAAAATACTAAAGTTTTAAAATTTCTAAGAAAATGCAAGGGTAAAAGCAAATAAGAAACAACAATAACCACCTGATCATAATTAAGTATTTTGCAAACTGATTCAGAGACAAACAGAATTTTTCCTCTGTTGCATCCAACCACAAACAGGAATCCATCTGCAGCCTGAAAATATAAAGATACTGTCTTTAAAAACACACAGTTGAAATAAGCAATGAATACTAATGACTACAAGAAAGCAAACTTCTAAACCTGATTTTTAAAATTAAGTACAATAAAGCTGGAGAGGGACAAGGGGGAATGGCTTCACACTGACAGAAAGTAGATTTGGGTTGGGTATTAGGAAGAAATTCTTTGCTGTGAGGAGTGGGGAGGCCCTGGCACAGGTTGCCCAGAGAAGCTGTGGCTGCCCTATCCCTGGAAGTGCCCAAAGCCAGGCTGGATGGGACTCTGAGACACCTGGGACAGTGGAAGGTGTCCCTGCCATGGCAGAGGGTGGAATGAGATGAGTTTTAAGGTCCCTTCCAACTCAGGCCATTCTGTGATTCTATAAAAAATGCAATTAAGATTGCAAGGACCAAATGAGGCCTTCAACCATACACAGCTGAAGTTTCTCAAACACAGCTTTGGCAAAAGTCCAGCTGCAAAATAGCTTATTTTGGGAGCCATTTACAGATCTTGGCAAAGCATTATTGCAGCAAAGGAAAAAAACACAAAGCTAGCTGTGAATGAGGTGTGTGGCTTTATGATGAAGTGTATAAATGAGGAAAAATTTTATTCCAGGTGTTTTCTGCATCTTTTTTGATGTATATCTTTAAAAATGTACATGAAGGAGAGCCAACAACTGTAAGGCTGTTCCTGCATAATTGGCAGCATCCTCTGCAGTTGCAGGAAGATTTCAATAATGGATATATTAAACAGGCAGACTGTACACAGATTATTGTCCCTTCCAGGGCTGCTGCCTGCCATGCTCCCAAACAATCTCTGCACACCTTCATGAGAGTCTGGGCAGTGCACAGAGTTTAGAAACCAGTACAACAAAACACTTGCCTGAAGGAAAAGATGGGAGAAAAAGCACTGTCCAACTAAAAACCCAAGCTTTAACAAGGACATAATTTATCTGAGAGTTTCCTTCCACTTACCCTAAGGATTAATTGTCGCAGTTCATCATCCTTCAAAAATGAAGGTTTATACCGGACTTCTGAGTAGGAGCTACTGGAACCTGGAAAATGGATGATTCACAGAGATCATGTCAAAAGTTATATTTTAAATTCACTTCTAGCAGAGTTATATTTGTTATGTCTTTCAGAACTTTACTCTGTGACTGCAACAGCTGAATTTAAAAAATAATTCAAGATTCTAGAAATTCTAAAAATAAAACTAAAACAAATCTCAAACATACACTGGGAATGAAAACAGACACATAACTGGTTTTTTTTCTTGCCCTTTGCTTAACACAAACCAAGGAAACTTCTGTTCAGATATCATTAACTTACTGCTAGAGAAATGGTATTTTGAGAACTGAATTTTCCAGAAACATTTCATAGGTATATTTCAGGCCTCTTACTAAATTTTCTTTGCTGAAAGGGAATAATTCCAATATTATCAATCATCTTTCGGCATTAATAATGCTTCATTAATACTATAGAGCCTACAATCAAAAACCCAGACTACTGTAGTTAAATCAAATGTCTCACTAAATATAGTGATACTGACTCACTGCATGTACTGTTCTAGCACCCATGGAGAGTACTCTAAAATAATTTTGTCCGTTACATTTTCATAATTTTTTCTTGTTACAGCTTTTTGAAGTAAGTAGAAGTTGAACATTTCAGCCAAATTCATCATTCACTACAACTTCACATAGTATCTTGTATTCTCTTAAACCACTTGTCTTGAGGTAAATAGAACTGTGCTGGGTGAAGTCCAATTTTCACATCCTGTTGTTAAAATACAAATACTTGAGCTGAAGATTTCTTGTTTAAACTGCAAGTACAGTTACTGCCCTGCTGGTTTGTCACATTATTTCTTCATTGAAAACTCTCAGTCTGCTTGGGCCTTCAGAAAACCCTCAAAATCCTTTATACCTGAGCCATTCTATGATTCTATTATTGCCAAGGTAGCAAAATAATTTATTTTCTACACTTCTTTGACCCAAAACTAACTGGGTTCTTATCAGATCTATTTATTCATAATCAGTGGGTTTTGCAATGCAGAAGGTCTTTGATCTTTGCTTAGAGTTGACAAATTATTATTCTGAAACAGTGGTGCCAAAACCCCCATATATTGTGTGCAGCTGATAGACTCTGCAATATGCAATTTGTATTTGGATATATTTTTGGGGGGAGGAAAAAAAAAATCCCAAAACCTAGCAATAGCAAAAGGAGAGCAAAGAGAATTTCCTGGGTTGATCCCTACACTAAACCATTCCCTAAGATCCATGGTTAACTCTGCCAGCTGATTGAGCCTACCAGAAGTTTCTGTTTCTTGGTACTCTCTAACATGTGAGGGGTGAGACTTCAGTGTAATCGAATTCATTGACTGTTTTGTTAAAGTATGTTCTGTCTTGCAACTTTCCTTTCGACTCTGTACTTTCTAAAAAGACTCAAGTAGTGATCCAAGAGCAAGGCATGCCCTGAGCAGATAGAAAATATCAAGACAAGTACTGAAGGGTGGCTTTTTTTTCTGCTACACTAAGCAAAAAGCAAACATTAGGTTCTGACAGCTACTGACACGTACATTTAAATGAGGAGCAGATTCAGAACTAAATACACTAAGGAAATGCAAAATAAAAAACTCTTGATTTATTTAAAATCCAGGAAGATATACACTACAATTCCCACTAGAACAAGGATTTACAGGATGAAGTTTCCTAAACTCACCTTTTAAAGACTTCAAGTGCTGTACAGCCATCCGTAGCACTGTGAGTTTGTCCAGCTTTCGGGCCATGGGATTGCACTGTGGTATCATGGCAGACAACTCCTCTATCAAGTTATTCATTTTGTCTCTTCTTCTCTTCTCTGTTTGACTGTGAGCCTCTCTAAGAAGAAAAATTATTTTTTTAAGAAAGATGTAGAACACATGATTATCCCCATAATATCCAATTCAATTTTGGGAATGGAACTATCACCAGTACTACTGCACTGAAGCAGTTTTTCATATGCTACTTGTATTGGACAAGTGAATTGGATTGATGAAATGTCCCAATAATGATGTGAAATACTGAGGAGAAAAGGTATCTCAAGCAACAATTTGATTATACTTGGCAGGAGCAAGAGGTTATAGAGACCTATAAAAGTTAAACCCTTCTTGTTACCCTTGCCATGCAAGTGATGACTTGGACACCTCAGTGTATCCCAGAGAACTCGATGCCATTGGGAATCACTGAAAGACATTCCTGCTCCCATCTCTGCCTGGCCTGTGTTATTAAGATGGGGTGTCCATTCTGCTGCCTTTTAAAAAACCCCACAGCAATAAACAATACTTTTCCACATGCTTCTAAGAGATGGAGTGGAAACTGAGAGAAAAAGCTGTGCCTCATGTAATTTACCAGAAGCATCTCAGAAAGCTTTCCCTTTCCTGTTAAGGTGCTACAAAGGTGACAGCAGGCTTCACTCTTGGTAAACCTGTCAAGAACTCAGAAACAGCTTCTCTTCTTGGCCAGTTTTCACCAGAAAACTCCTTCTAGGGCACATGACTGCACATCACAAGTGTATTTCTAGCTCAGGTCACCTTTTCTTTACTTCTTTCTAGTGCAGTATGTCAGCTTTTCAGCCCATCTCCTCCCCTCTAACATCCTCCAGCAGATCAAGGAAAGGTTCATTCACTTTCTTCCTCCTTACTCAGAAGACAAGTCAGGCACTCAATTAAAACTCAGATGATTTTACCTTCTGATTGAGGCCAGATACACCACCATTACTATAGTTATGCAAAATGAGGAATAGGTTTTGGTCAATTGATCTCCAAAACTTTTCCTTGTAGGCATACTGCAACAGAAGCTATTAAAGGTAATAAAGTTAACTACACTTGGCCTGTTGAGAAAGAACAAAGTACAGTTTTAAAGATCTACCTGTCTACTATTTTTATTATTAAAAACAATGAATGCCTTCACCACACAACTAACTCTGTGTCATTTCACCAAGCATTCAGCTTTTCCCTCTCTAAAATGAGAGAAAATTTTTTTCAAATTTAATTTTTTGAGTTATGGTCAAATCCATAGGTTCACCCAACTCTTCCTTTATGTCAGGTAGGAACAATCAAGTAATATCCTGTGCATGCTCCTTGAACTGTGAACCTCAGGAAGACAGATACAAGCATTCCAGGAAAGGGAACAACCTCCCACATCTCTGAGGGTCAATAAGGAGTTATAAAAAACTGAACAGGTGGGTGCAGAAATTCAGGGGAGGACTGGGTGATTCAAAAAGCTTTCTGTTGCTTGCCCCAGCCATGAAGGGGAAGGGAGAAAAGCAGGTTCCACAATAAGCTTGAGACAAGAAACACTGGAAGGAGATTACTGATAAGCAAACCTCCAGAGACCTTTGTACTGATTCTTTTCCCCTCCAACTAATGCACCAAATGTAAGGAAAAAAAATAACATTACCACATAAAAACATCTAAATCAATGTGAAACAATCTTATAGAGCAATCTGGGATACTCTGTGAAGAAAAAGTGATTTTGAAGTGAAACTGTAAATATATCTTGGAACATTTTAGTTTCTTTAATTTTGTTTCAATTACAGGAACACTTCATAATTACTAGCTAGCATACTATATAAATAATACTTCTGACAGCATGCTGAGTGGATTATGTATTTCTGGTTTGACATCCCTACTCACAGGAGAAATGAAAGACTTATTTTTAAATCGACTTTATAGCACAGCTCTTGTTTTATTATTTAGCTTGTCTACAGTTTAAAATACTTGTTTGGCTGAACTGCAGTTACATATCTCAAATCTTGCAAGTGCTCTATGTGAATTTCAGCTGATATCCATTCAAAGTCCAATGGCAAAACTTGAGTAATTCCCTATACAAAAGCTTGTTTCAAAACAAGAAATATTCATCGTGCTTTAGCCAAATCCATTTCCATGTGGAATAAATTCTAAATACCTCCAGAAGCAGACAAATCTAGAAAAAACAATTCTCTAATCCATACAGATGAAGGATCAGCTCCTTATACATGACTTTGGTATACTGCATTTAATTCTTACCTTAAAAACTTCAGCCTCATGTTTTTGCTAAATCATCTGAGATATGCTGGAACAACTTTCATTAAAATCAGTAGCAAATAAAATCCTCAAGGAGGCTTTAAAAATTACTATACATTTAGGAAGGAAAAGGATGAGCTTACTGTTAAATATTTGATAGTTTTAATGAACATCACCCACAAATTCGTATTTTACTATTATGAATCACAGTATTCACTAGCCAAAAGTATTTCTATTGTAAATTCGTACCTGAAATCTTTTACTTTAACATGTTCTTCATCTTCACTCCTAGAAAAAACAAAATACATTACATTTACATTTAATACTAGGCACTTCTTTCCTCCCACAAATTCCAGAAGATAGAAAATGCTATGAATTTACTGTGGCTCTAGCAAAAGCAAACCCACAAAATCCCTAAACCTAACTGACCTAGCAAGTGATGCATACCAGAAAGAGACCAGAGCAGAACTGGCAATATTCACAGTTGTGTGAACATATTAAAGGAATATTTCATGATTATGGGGCTTTTTTCATTCTGGAGACAACAACATTACTGGAACATTCAAATAACTTAAGATTAGACTTGATTTTTTTGTTTGTTTAAAATTGTATAAGAGATATTATCTATTTATATTTTTATTTCTAACATCTTACTGTCAAACTATAAAATAAGCAATCCTATATTGTATTTTAAAAAACAAAAAAAACCCTAAGCTATTTCCTATACCCTACAGCAATGACTGGGAAGTCATAAAGTAATAAAATTGTAAATGAAACACAGTCATAAGTGTCTGCAGCACCATAAACACTGCAACAGGAAACTATAAAGGATGATTCAAACAAGGGCAATGAGCTTTTCTTTCCCTACAACCACTGCACTGTTCACCACTCTTCATGAAGAATTCCAGAGCATGGCCTTGGTGCCAGGAGGATCAAGAGGAGAAGCCAAGCTGTCTCCCATGACAAAAAGGAAGCAGGAGGATCTTGGAGATTACAGCTTGAGGAAAGGTGCCAAAAGCTGCTTCCACCTGTAACTGAGCACTGACTCCAGCAAGGATCCAGCAGCCAAACTAACACACAGTGCAGAATCTGGGATTTCACTGGAACCCAGAAATCTTCTAGATAGTCTGATAAACCCAAACACAGGAGGAGGTTTGGCTCACAACACCCCAAGACTTTCATTCATTGAAGTTGTTTCAGATTTAGATGAGTTAGCAATAACTAATTTTTTCTTTCCATTTAAAAAGAAACTTACCAGAAATATCCATATACTGTGAATTCCAACTGCATTTACAATCTCTGACCATAAGAGAAGAGGTAAGGAGGAGATCCTTACCTCTGCTGCAATGCAGCATGTGCCCTATTAATTAACTTTCCTTTTCCCTCAGGAGTTCCACTTGGGGAAAAAATCTAGCACAAATTTGCTGCTCAAGCAATGGGTCCCAGCCTTCAATGGATTTTTATAGCCTCTGTACTAACAGCTGTGGTGTTGCTGATCTGAATAGCTAAATTAAAACCACCTTGACTACATGAAGAGAGGGTGAAATTCCACTTTGTGGCTATAATGGGGGTATACTTAGTTGGTACTAGAAAGGACAGAATGGGTATGAATCAGAAAAAATAAAGAATACCACCTTTTCTCTATTTTCTCAACTAATTTATTAAATATACTTCCCCATTTCTTCCAAAACGGAAGCCAATGCTTCAAAGGAAGAAAAGGAGGATTTTTAATCACACTTGCCATCATGAGCACCATGGAAAAAGCCACGAAGAAACAACCAATTTAACTCCAAAGACAGATTTTCCCCTACCCTTGAGGCCATGTACCAAAGAGTGACTCCCCTGCAGAAAGGGAGCTGGAGGTGCTGGCTGACAGCAGGCCCAGTTTAAGACAGTCAGAGGGCAAACCACATCCTGGGCTCATCAAACAGCAGATGGGCAAAGAGGGGATTATCCTGCTGTGCTCAGCACTGGTGGGCCTTCACCTTCAATACTGTGTGCACTTCTGGGCCCCAAAATATGAGAAGGAGTTTGTGAAGATGTGAAGGTCCCTGAATGAATTCAGAGGAAGGCAACAAAGCTGACGAAAGGGATAGTAGAAGGAATGTCCTGTGGGGAGTGGCCAAGGACTCCTGGTTTGTCTAGTTTGGAGAAAAGGAGGCTGAGGCCACCTCCTTGCTCTCTGCAGTTTCCTGAGGAGAGGAAGTGCACAGGGAGGTCTGAGCTCTTCTCCCCAGTATCCAAGGATAGGACACAAGGAACTGGTTCAAAGCTGTGCAGGGGAGGTCTAGACTGGACAACAGGAAGCATTTCTTTCCCAAAAGGGTGGGGAAACACTGGAACTACACTAGAGGGGTAGTCAATGCCCCAGGCCTGTCAGTGTTTAAGAGGCATTTGGACAATGCCCTTTACAACATACTTCAACCTTTGGTCAGCCCTGAAGTGCTCAGGCTGTTGGACTGGATGATCTTCGTAGGTCCCTTCCAAGTGGAACAGTCTATTTTATAAAAACACTGCATGGCTACTGCCAAGCTAATACCCAATTAAGGTATCCAGATAGAGAAAAAGAAAATGCAACTAAGTACTCATGGAATTAACACCCATCCTGGCACTTATAGTCCACAAAGGGTTTGCTTATGCTGCATAGCAACCTTGTAACAGCACTATTTTAACATAGTTATTATACTTTTAATTTTAAGAGCACTTTAAAAGGTTAAAACAACCAAACAAAAATGTTTACATTCACCAGTCCTGGAAGAATATGAGAGCTTTCCTTCCACTCCCTAAGTCATCTTATTGAACTGATACTTTTCACTCCTTCCCATTCTAAACTTCAAGTTTAGATACTTAGTTCAATACTAACAACTTTGGTAAAGCTGGAAGCAGGGTCTCATCTTAGAAAGAACTATCAGGAATGCTTAACACTGGATGGATCTGTTCATCCTGTTCCTTAGCTGGATGTTTATCACATTGTGCTGTATGTACACAGACCTGCCCTGGGATGAAGCACTCCTCAAGGAACCCCACAGCTCCTCTAGGCAAGCAGCAAAGTGTGACATGTTCACAAAAGTCAAAACAGAAATGGATTCATTCATAAAAAGTACCTTTTCTGAGGATCACCATCAACTTCAACTGTATCCCTGCAGAAACAGGTCATAAAGTAAGCAAAATGGAGTTTGAAATACAACAAGAATGACTTGATAGACACAAAAAAACCAAAGTCACAGAAAAATTTTAATGGTAACTCCACTTGATTGGTTATTTTCAGCAAGATCATTAATTTTATGACCTAATTACTACTTATAAGCCAGTACTTTTTCAATTAATTTTTCAACTTGGACATTAATTTTTTTTTACCAGAGAGATCCAAACTTCAGGGAAACATTACTGAGGAACCAACACTTTCACTGAACAGGTAAAAATCAACAAGTGCTACTAAAAAAGAATGGAGACTTTTTTTCCCCCAGAAACGAACATATTGCTGGAGTTCTCAGTTATCCACATGATACACTTGAATCTCCAAGTTGACAACCACATCAACACCCACAGTACAGCTACACTCTGCAGATCAATGGACTACATATGGAAGAAGCAGTGATTAAAGAGAACTGCTTTAATAATCACAAATACATGTAAATCTTCTATTCTCTACCTTTTTAAACATGGATTTTCCACCTCAGTTTGGAGATATTTGTAGTGTACTACATCTGCACCTTGTGTCCCCTACTCCTGCCTGATTTACACAGCTTTGAACAGATCACTTTTTTGGTTAACTGGCATCTGTTTGGCACTTACAGAACAAGATAAAACAGTTGCCAGTGTCACCTCAGCAGTCAAAGATGACCCACTTGAAAAGTCTGAGCACTACAAGAGGACAGTCCCCATTTTTGGGTCACGGGTCTGTCTCCACATTTAAGGAAATGGCTGCTGTGGTCACTGAAGCAGCAGTTCTAGATCAAAAAACCAGTGATCTTGTTTCATGTTTGAAGGTAAAATTCTAGTATGTATTTGGGAGACTTCAAGCAACTTAAGAACTTGCCTTTACTAGTAGGCAAAGGAGGAGAAAAAAAACAGGATTGAAATTTCAGCATTATCCAGACACTTCAGGCCAGGAAATGGCATTACAAAATCCTACATATATCCCTTGGATTTAAGGATTATTTTTTCTATTTTTAACAACTGGGGACTGTTTAAGAACACATTTGGAAGACATTGTAAATTTAATGGTAATAAACAAAGGAAAGAGGGTTAGAAAGGGGGAAGGAAGGGGAAAAGGAAAGACAGTGACCATGTTGCATAAATAACAGACGAATGTCTCAGCTTTAGGTTGAGACACAGAGATTTGATTCTCTTACTGGTTATCAGAATCACTTCCCTTGCGTTTCCTTGGAATGTCAGGCACAGCAGCATTGAAAGAAGTGGTGGTGGCAGGTTTAGTGTTCGGATTCATGAGGCTGGGCACTCCACAGGCAATGCATGGGCTCCCGTCCACGGAGAACTTATCTGTCAGTGAGAATAAAGGCTCAGTGTCCAGCAAGAGCTCCATCACTCTGCATCCATTCTCATCCTCGTTGTGACAAAAAGTTGTCTGTGTGGCTTCTGTGTCCCTGACACAAAAAGCCAAGGTTGCACTGTTCCAACCCAAGCCCAGCAAAGAGTGCATCACCTTCCCACAGTGCTGCAACGATCTCACCAACACAACCTGCACATCAAGGCAATGTAAAACAGCTCTCCCCCTACACAACCTTTGCACTTAAATCCCCCAGCATCTCAGACACTCTGCTGCAAAATCACCAGCTGTGCTATTTGTCAACAGATCAAAATACTGTGGCTCAAACTAAATTAAAATTTAAAAAAATATATTGTGAACTACGTTTTTTTAATCAAGTGGGATATCCAAAAAATGGAGGTTTGCTATAATCATGTTCCTGACATAAAATCCACAGTTACACAGAACATCTGCCATGGAAGTTGGAAGAGTCTCAAAAACTTGTCAAGTTCCCTTCACAATTCTCCTCTTAAGGAAAACTGTTGTTTCTGGGAAGGACAGAAGAGAAGTCACAAGCCAAAAGAATCCTAGCAACCTGCTGGGAAAGGAGAACAGTCTCAAGGAACACAAACACTATTACACTGATTTTCTGTCTCAACACAGAGCTAGCACAAAGAACCACCCAGCTGATGTTTAGGCAGAGAGCCAGAATTAATTCTGTTTCAGCAAATGCAGGAATTCCTTTAGGCTTCATGTGCCAGTGAGGACAGATGAGAGATTAAGAGATGTCATTTAAGGAAGTGAGCATCTCCTGCTTCTAGCAGGGAGCAAAAACCAACAGGAGTACTTTGAAAATCCAGCATGAAGAAAAGCTGGACTCTTTCTTGTGAGCTTTCTCTCTTTTTTTAGTATCTGTGCTGTTTGTAAAAATGTATATATGTGCAAAAACAAGGACTCAAAGCATACTTTTTTTCCCCTCCTAGATGCAAACACCTCTCACAGCAGAAAAATGACCACCTAGGTTTTCATTTGGTGTTGGAATACAGCTCTGGAGAGTTAAATGAAAATAGGCTAATACTCCAACAGCAGCTTGCCTGGTCTTCCACTAATCCTCTCTCTATCAAATCAGACAACACAAAGTCAGCCCCTGTTTTATTTTAGAAAGCTCTTTAACTCATTAAGTCACCTAGGAAGTTTCAAAAAAAGACGTGGAAACAAAGAATCAACTCATACTTGACAAATAAGTGACAATCTTTGGACATCTGCAACAGCAAGAAAATCTAGTTATTTCAAATACACATCACGTTCAAATTAGGGATGTTAAAAATACATTAAAAGAAATTACTTGATAAATACTGAAAGGACACAGTGGTAGATGTCTGAAATATTTTTATGATGAGTCTCCCCAAAAGTCTCGTTTTATATTTCTGTTATTAACACAATTCCAAAACAAACAAAAAATGCCAATGGATCCAAAGGAACTGTTTATTTAAAAGGAGTGGTTTTAGTTCGTCCAGGTAATTCTTGATTAAGCTATTGAAGTATAATCAGTCTTGATGAATATTCATAAAAGAGTACTTACTAAACAGCAACCTACATGGTTCCAAGAGAAGATGCCTTCAGCACAACAGATCCTCTTGTCCTGGAACAAAGCAGGACAGCACAGACCCACTGACCTAAATACTGCTCTGCACACAGATGGCCAGCCTGCTTTCCAAACACTTCCCTTTAAAGGAACAAAATCCAAGGCCTCTTTTACAGGTTTTCCAATTTATCTTCAATATTATTAAACAACTAGTTTTTTCCCTCACACTCAAGCAACAAATTCTGAATACTGCACTTTTCTACCTTTACTAACAACACCCTTTTTCATTATTCTTAACTGAGAAAACAAAATATGTTCAGATTACCAGTAACAGTGACCTGTTAAGAACTTCTGCACTACAATTATTAGGTGATAAATTGAATCCTTAACACTATCCCCGGGACAAACTAAATGCCAGTAAGATTGGTGGTTGATCTTGGACAAAAATATAAGGTTAAGAATCTGTACTGATCNAAAAACCCCACAAACCAAACCCAAACCCACATCAACCATGCAAAAGAAAACAAATAGAGAAATAAATTTAAAGCTTCAGAACAACCAAGCACAGCAGAACAGTGATTTTTTTTGGAGTTTAACAGAAGAGAGGAAATCTTTTTAATACCTATCACTCACTGAGCAAGAAGTGGGCAGAAAAGCTCCTAAAGCCAAGGCAGCTTTGAGAAGTCAGGAAGGGTGAAGGAAAATAATCTCTGAGGGCTCCATAACAGCCATCATTATGATACTGGGTGAGTCCAGGGTGCTCACTCTCTCCCTGGAGAGTGTCCCAACCTCGTGCAGGCTGTGATGAAAGATTTCTTTCCCCCTCTGGCTAAACCACTTTGGGAGAGCTGGAAAATGGATTTAACAATCTTTGGGTTCACAAAGAGAATGGTCTAGAATGTACCCCAACAGCCAGGGTGGGCTTCTATGATAGGAAAAAGTTGGATTTTTACCTGTCATTTGAGCACTTGGCTGAATTTCTTATACTTGCATTTTCTGTGAACATTTTCGTACCATTGACATGAAAAACAAACACCTCTAAAAACACATGAAGCAAAAAGAGATATTTCCCAATTTCATAGCACACTTACTTAACGAAAAATAATATCCAGAAAGACCAATCTTTATTACAAGTTGAGGTTTCTATAAAACCAAGATCATTAGTCAATTCTGAAACTACTAAAAACAGTTTCAGTCAACTAGAGATGTTTTGTCTTACCACCATAAAGGCTACTACTTACATGAGTCTGGTTTGCAAGCTAAATAAAATTCCAGCTGAGAAATGACATTGCTATTACTGCTTATTCCATTGCTAATGCCCTGGAATACTGATTATGAGATTTTAATGGCAAGTGAACAGTTCCTCAAATACTCATCTGTTATGATCTATGTCTGTCTCTCAGCATTAAGCCTATTTTTTCTATTATATCTATTTATCTATGATATTAAAAATCAAAAATATTTTTAAAGTGTATTATGCACAATGGGAGAGATGAAAATAGTGAGAATAATACAGGAACTCCCCCACTGTAATCATTCCCTCTGTGAAAAAGCAAAGACCATACACAGACCATTTATACAAACATATGTAGAAATACATGTGGAATTTAACTCCTTCCCAGTAAACATATCAGAAATGAAAAAACTATTAGTTCAATACTAATTTTAGTGTATTTCATAGTTGGGCAAACAAAATATTTAAGGGATAGTTATCAATATATATTTCTCATAACATCAGAGGGCGAGAGCATCCCCTACTCTTGTGTTTTTCTACATGGAAAAGAAATGATAATTAGAGACCCCAAGGGGCTGGCAAAGAAGGGAACAACTGCAAAGGAGCTGCACAAAACTGCTGTTTTTGGGGAGATATAAAGACAAACAAAATCACCCATATTCCTGTGTCAGCAAAGTTTCTGTGTCAATCCCATGCAATGCATTGAGAAACAAGGCTTGGGAGACCCCACATTTTTCCATTTATTACTGACAATAATATTTTCTAATCCCATGGCACATTCCTGAGCTGTTTTCTCCAACAACAGTTTTAAGGTTTACAATTCCTAAGCAAACACAAGCTATTAGAAAAGGTTTATGGCCAAACTCCACCAGCCATAAAAAGGGAGATTCATCTGAACCAATAATGGTGTCCACATCTGAAGTATCCATTCTGGTCCCTCTTGGAGGGAGGAAGACATTTCTAGGGTGATTCATCTCTCCCCAGAATAGATTCCTACATTTGGCTAGATGAAATAAAACAGTTCTAGGGTGATTCATCTCAATCTAAAATAGATTCCTACACTTGGTTAGATGAGATAGAGCCCAAGAGTGCCTATCTCTAGTCATTAATTACACAGGGACCAAAGGAACTGCCTCAGACTTGGGCATCTAAAGATAAGTGAGATGAAACCCACTCCAAGTGCAGAAATATCACACAATTCTTAAAACATAACAGCCACAGGCAGCAGCTGTTTGCATCACATGCAATAAGTTCAAGCCCAGGACAGTCTTTCAGAATTAATTGTCCTAATTATGCACTACCTCAAGACCACTCACCCCAAGCAAGGTCAGTTTTTTTGTCTAAGTTTGCAGGATACATATCAGCATTCCAAAAATCAGCAGGAAGATACAAGTCATGTAGTATTAAAAAATAAATAAATTACTTAAAAGAACTGTCAGTCAGCCCTCATTTAGCCAGTTTAAAAAAGAACATCCAAATTCAGCTACCAAGATATTACAGTAAAATGGGCTTGAAATAAAATATCATTGAAGAAGTACATTTATAAAGCTTATGGTGACACTTTCCAAAGTCTGGGAATAAGTGAGACTTGGAGAAATGTGGCAGCTCTGCAGCTGCCTAAATTAATAATGTGTTAACACTGGCACAACCTTTCCAAAAATAAGGAACTTTTAATCCAGCTTCCTATTTTAAAACACTTTCTAAAGAGAAGAGGAGAAAGAGGCTGCTTTGGATTCAGATTTCTAAGATCAAGGATACCACAGGCTACTAAAACATGTTTATTTTCCAGAGGTATGTTCCTGGTAAGCAGAAAACCCTTCAGCTAGGAATCTGAGCTTTGCCACGTTTAAAGAACTCCAAATTCTGGTAGAAGAGAGCGTGAAGTGGCACCTGAGGGCTGTGCAGCCCAGCCAGAGGAGTCACTTTTAGATTGTTAAGTTCTGTCACAATTAACACAGGTTTCTGGGGATTTTTTTGTTTTTGTGGTTTTGTTTTTTGGGGTTTTTTTAACATGTGAGATGGAGCAGCTCTGCTGGGAGGAAAGGCTGAGGGAATTGGGATTGTTCAGCCTGGAGAGGAGAAGGCTTTGGGGTGACCTCACTGTGGCCTTGCAGTGCCTGAGGGGAGCCCACAGGAAAGATGGAGAGAGACTCTTGCCAAGGGCCTGCAGTGACAGGACAAGGGGGAGTGGCTTCACACTGACAGAGTCAAATATTTCTACGCCATGTAAAAAGGTTTATTTTACTATGGAGTTACTTTTCTACAATTTTAGTGTATTTTAATGAATTCTTGCTGCAGATACTAATCAGAGAGTGTGAATACTACACTTATAGCCTACATACATACAGCAGTGCATGACAAAGAAAGTTACAGGTGCTGTGATATCAGTTTAAGGTCCTGCACATCTGAACACCTATAAAACTCAGGGCCATAATTTCTTTTCTACACATGGCTGAGAGTTGGACTAAATATTTCTTTGAATTTATTTCTTTTAGACCTTTAAAATAGGTCATGAAAAGCATTTTCAGACTATTTACACCAAGTCTTATACCAAGATCATTGCCTACAGTACCTCTTATTGAAAGCTGAAACAACAATCTTTGGACTGAAGCTCTGAAAATAGTAGAAATGTGACTAAAGCAGTTTATTCTTTCCCCAAATTTTATAAGCACACGTAATACAGGAGCAAGATATAGAGAATTCAGTAATGAAACTGAAATGTCTGTGTATTAGGAGGTTTCTTCCTTTTGATGATTTTCTCTCCTTTCAGTATATGCATGATAAAGAAACAATAAATCTTAAGTTTTAAGCACGGTTTAGCAGACTGCAAAAACACTACAAAAAAACCCCACCACCAACAAGGCATTGTTTTCAAACACTACATTATTTGCCACAAAATATTACAAAAGCACTTAAGCAATCAAGCAGCACAGACAGAAACATGTCAAGGATTTGAGACAACCAGGATCCCCACACACATTAAAACACGCATAACCAACAGGCATTTAGAAAACAACTACTAAACCTAGAAGAATTGGTGCTAACTCCACAGAACCGCAGCGATGGCTCAGGAGGGATTGGATCATTTCTGTTTCCCCACACCCCGTGCAAAACATTCCCTTCTCCTCGGAGAGGGGAAGCACCGTACTCGTTTCCAAGCAGGAACACGAGCAGCTGGTGGTTTACAACCAGCCTTGATTTAGTACCAGAAACTTATGATTAAAAACAAGGGAAGATCAAACCTTGGTCGCCATACAAGCGTGGGCATGCACACACAGAAAAGCCAGAAACACTATACCTAAAATACCAAATTATGTTTACCTACAAAAAAGAAATCATACTAGAGTTTTAGGAAGCCAAGGCTACGTGAGTACCAGAAACAGCGAACTACAAACTAAGTTTAAAAAACGCCAAACAAACAGATTTTTAGTGCACATCGCATCAGTATGATGATACATCTGTCACAGCAATACAGCACACAGTGACCATCACACAGGCGGGTGCCAAGAGGACAGTGCCAGGCTCTTTTCACTGCTGCCCAGTGGCAGGACAAGCAGCAATGGACAAACTAAACACCAGAAGTTCCACCTCAGTGAGAGGAGGAACTTCTGTGCACTGAGGGTGGCAGAGCCCTGGAGCTGCTGCCCAGGGAGGGCCTGGAGCCCCCCTCTCCGGGGCCACTCCAGACCCACCCGGACACGCTCCTGTGTCACCTGCTCCAGGTGACCCTGCCTTGGCACGGGGGTGGACTGGACCATCTCCAGAGGTCCTTTCCAACCCCATTCCGTGATTCTGTGGTTTCCGTGTGGGCGCTCCAGGCACCTCCACCGAACCCCAGCGAGCGGGAGCAGCGAGCGAGGAGCGCCCAGCGGGAATTAGACATAAACCCGAGCGGCCCCGGAGCGGCACCGGGCACAGGACCGGCCCCGAGCGCCCTGACGGAAAGAGGGCAGTGCCCGACGGGCACCAGCCCCACAACACCACCCGCCCGTGCCACATCACCGAGGCGGGCGGACAGACAGACAGACAGACACAAACAGGCAGACACACCCCACACATCGCACCCGCCATCGCCCCCCACGCACGGAGCAAGGCACGAGAGGGGAGAGGGAGACGAGGCACCCACAGCCCGCCCGCCCGCCTGCTCCTCGGGCGGACGCGCTCCCACCTTCCGCCGCCCGCCGCTCCTCCTCGGCACCCTCGGCGCTTCCCGCTCCTGCTTCGGCCATGGCGGGCGGCCCCGTGCCCCGCTCCACAGCGCCCCCGGCAGCGCCGGCATGCAGAGGGTGAGCTGAGGTGAGCCGAGGAGGAGCCGCCGGCGCCGGGGAGGGACCGCGGGCTGCCCCG
>VZTR01005366.1:1132706-1210174 GCA_013400775.1 Chaetops frenatus | reverse complement strand
CCCCGCCATGTCCCCGCCCCGGCCCCGCGCCGCCTCTCGCGAGATGTCGGGCCATGGCGGCGGGGCCCCGCGCCCCTCAGGGCTCCTCCGGCAGATCGGGTTCGGTACTCGGCGCGCAGCCACCCAATAGTTCCAATTACAAGTGCAGTAAAAGCCAATCGCTCCAGAGACACAACGAAGGCTGATTTTACAGGTGCCCCAGCCTGGGTGCTCTGTGGTAATACCACAAATCAGGCACTACCACCGGACTTTTCATGCTGTTATTTATACATGGAAGTTAAGAGTTACTGAGTTTCCAAGCACAGCACTTCTTTTTTGAATGGGATTTTATAGGATTGTTGATGATTGTCCATGTAAGTTTCCCATGCAGCTGACTTCTTGGCATGTCTTCACCTGGGCAGGGTCTTTTTGACAGGTTAGACGTGATTTTCTATGTTATAATGAATATAATTCAGCTGTAGAACACACAGACCTGGAGTATTTTGCCAAGTTAGCAACGGATATACAGACATACATCAACAACATTGATTTACTACATCCTTAAAACATGTTAGTTCCAGCATGCCCTTGAGTAAAGGATGCTGGCAGCTGCCTCTTCCAATGGTTAGATCTCCATTCTTGCTGGTTAGGCTTGGAAATACACAAAGATCTTACATGAAAGAATATCCTGACTCAAGATAACCTTAATGTATTTCCCATTTTGCAACACGGGCTGGCTGGGCTGGGCTGGTGCTCCTTTCTCTGGGTGCTGTACAGAGGACACTTCATCTGAGGAAGCATCAGGATACTGGGATAGTTTTGGTTGGCAGAGGCCTCTACTATGAGTGGTCAGAGAGCAGTCACACCTATCAGTGAAAAATAGCATAAAATAGTGTAAACTTTCACAAGGGTATTGAATTGTTGTTAAAATTTATGCCTTTAGAGCTGCAGACAAGTGATCAGGTTTTATCCGAGATCTGGGGGCAGACTCCTAAGGTGAAAACATCCCTTGCTAAAAGTGAGTAAGACAATGTGACTAAATGCACATGAAGAGGCGGTTGGGATCGGTCTCTTCTCCCAAGTAAGAAGCAATAGGACGAGAGGGAACAGCCTCAAGCCGTGCAAGGGAAGGTTTAGATTAAATATCAGGAAAAAATTCTTCATTGAAGGGTTGTCATTGGAACAGTCTGTCAGGAAAGTGGTGGAGTCACCAACCCTGGAGGTATTTAAAGCACGTGTGGATTGGCACTTGGGGACATGGTTTAGTGGTGGATTTGGAAGTGCTGAGGTAACACTTAGACTGGATGATCTCAAGGGTCTTCTCCAAGCTAAATGATTCTGTAATTCTGAGGACATAAGAAAGTAAATCCTTACAAAACACTGCAAGCCAAATCCATTCGAACACCTATGAATTTTATGTAATATGGTAGAAAATCAGTGACTCACCTAGTTAGGTATAGCTTGGGAGGGGAGCAAAGAAACCAACCAGAAAACAAGGATGTGTTTCCTATCTAGCTTTCAGAAATGGTGGCAGAATTCACTCGTCTAAACTCCAAATTATAATCTTGGGGATGGCTCCTCAGACACAGTCCTGAACTCCGTTTGTGACATCTTTTATAGTTGGAAGCTCCCAGCACATTTCCCATCTAATGTTGAAGCTCCTTGTCTGTGTGGGAGTGGGCAGCTCAGCATCTTGCCCATGGCTGAGCCCAAGGGTTAGAGCATGTAGAAGGAGTGGGTGCATGGCTCTGACAGAGAATTCCAGGGAATAGGCCTAGGAATCGTGGCTCCCAGCTGGGGATGCTGCTGAAGAAAACCCATTGTGCTTCTATGGAGTCTCTATGTACACTTACTCATAAGGTTCTTTTTTCCTTTGGAAATCTGACTTTTAGAGCTTTATGTTCTATGTAATCCCACTGTTACTACTGCAATTATATATGTGTGTGTATATATATATATATGTGTGTATATATATATCCTTCATGCTGGGTTCTGTTGGTCTTGCAGAACTTGCATTGAACAGAAGGAATTACAAACCCTTTCTGCCCTAAAAGAAATAAAAAACAGCAGAGAGAGCTAAAAATCAGAAGTTAAGATGTTGTTGCTGTCTTTGAGAAAACCATTAGTATTAATGCACATTTATTTTATTCATATACCTCAACTGATACTGAGAAAATTTTCTAAGACTTGATTCTCAGGAATCTTAAATGTCATGTTTTGTCCTGCTAAAATACTGTCTTGCCCCAGTTTTGAAGCTGGGAGCTCCCTCCTCCAGGTTTGTATCATCAGGGGACACCCAAATGTTAAGGGGATTTCAGAAGTGAGTCAGCCACACTGACTGAAAATGTTTCAGGGACTCGGGAACCACGGAAAGTTGAAGATGGCTGTTGGTATAAAGCTCAATGAGTTAAACATTTAAATAGTTCCCCAAAATTGTTTTAACAAGCTTAATAGCTAAACAGCTATTAAATACAAACTCTTTCCACATGGGAACGTTAATGAGGACATTTAAATTTTTCTTTTTTTAACTGACTCACTAGAAACAGAGCTACTGTACCTCATCCGCATTTCATTTCCTATATTTTAGTGCAGTTGCAATTCACTGCAGAGGTTTTTGGCACTAGGTCAGAAAATCAGATCAGTTTCTTGGCAGTATTTCTGCCTGTCGTGTTGCTCATCCATGGTCGGTATCATGTCACCCAGCATTTGGGTAATTCCTACAAACATAAAGCACTGCCAGATCATTAACAGAGATTCAAGACATCACTTATTATACTTGTTTCTTATTCAAAGGTGATGTTTGGGCTCTTCCCTGAACCTTTAATACATGACAGTAACTGGTGTTTATAGCACAGTTTGCCTCGAGTCTTGGCAGAGTTTATGTAAGGCACTGATTTTGAGTAGGCCACACGATATTTTTGCCCCATTTTAAGGTGAGCACTTTCTCTTGAGTAGCTTTCAGCTATAAAATAGAGAACAGAATGCTTTATGTAAGCCACGCATAGCCTGTTTTCTCCAAACAACTTATACAACAACGTGCTAAAGGGGTAAAAATAACAATCAAACCTCGGGGCAGTTAAATAATAGCCTGAGACTGGCCAGTTAAAGTGTCTGCATTATTCCTCCTTTTTTTTCTCCTCTGTCACATCCAAAGCATAGCATATCTTAGCTGTTTCCCAGGACGTGGGAGATGCTGTCCTGAAGAGGATGTGGATTTCTTTGTGTATTTGCTGGGGCCAAGCTGGCCCCACACACACCTCGCTGACGAGACCTGGGAGAGGGAACACTGGGAGTCACTCTCCATTAGTAGGGTGACTTGTGTTACTTCTGACAAAAACACCCCTAAGTGACTGCTCAGGGTGAGCCCAGAGAACTTTTTTCAGCTGAAACTTAATAGCAGGAAACTGAAGTGACTCAGCTTTGTAAGTACGAACAGAGATTTTTCATAACCTTCTCTCCCAGAACATGAATGTTTATGGTTTCCCCTCAGACTGTGGTCTTACATGGCTGAAAGTGCAGAATTAATTGTGGTTTTGTACAGGACATGTGAACAAGTTAGCTAGTTACAATGCCTAATATTTTTTTTGTAATGTCTTTCAGTCTGTATTTTATTCTGCTTGAAGGTCACTGGATTGCTTTTAAGGGCACCACAAACAATTTGCTGACTTTGCTATAAATTCTGTGTCTTTGTATCAGTAAAATCTGCTGTCACTTTAAAGCAAAAATTATTCCCCAAATCCAAGAGACTTCTGCTTCAAAAATTATATAAATAGCATAATCATACTGTCATTGGCCAGTAGTAAAAATAAGCTCTTTAAAATTCTTTGTGCTCAATAATTACTATGGAANTATATATACATATATCAGGCTTCATTAGCAATGAACTGTGCTGTGTTGGCACAATACCACGAGCAGTATCCAACTGGACTGTGATAGGGATATATTCTGGCCTTGGACATCTGGGAATCATGGACAAATTCCTTGCATGATGAAACAAGTTTAACTTGAGAAGAGCATCCGAATCCTACTTGCTCTCCCTCTCTAATCTCAGTATTGGAGCCAGCAGGATGATAATTTAGTGGGTGATTTTCTGACAGAATTAAAGGCAGTAAAATGATTAACATTTTCCAAAGTGCCTGCTTCATTTTGGAGTCCCGGCTGGCGAGGTTTGTGCCCACAAAATAATTCACTTGCTTGTAAATCTCTTATCCCAGATTCTCTCAATTTGATGGGGCCACTTCTGATTTGAAAACAAAATAATCTTCAGTTTTGAAACAACGTTTTTGTTCCTGTCAGAAAGTGGTAATTTCTGAATGTCTCATGAGAGCCTAAAACAGGCATTTAAATAAATTGTACATTATGCAAAGTTTCCTTGAGGCATTAGTTTGACTTTGGCTATTAAAAACCAGGTAATATTGTCCTGTTTAACAGCAGAAGTGCCATGTGAATTTCTCACCACTGTGTTTAATTGTATTTCTTGCAGTTAACTGTGTTTCTTGGAAGACAAATCGAGTATACCGGGGTGAAAGAAACGAAAACTGCAACTTTACAAAAAGAATGCTACTTTTATTTTCAAATGCTGTAAAAAGCCTCATATAAATTTTTATAATGCTTCTATGTAACTTTCCCAACCACAACTAATGAAACAGTCTAGGAAAAATATAGCAGTTGCCATTTTGACTCCAAGAACGAGCTGCTGTGAGACCCCAACAGTAAAAGGACAAGGTACAGTGCGTTACAATGCCTGTAATTGCTCGTGTTATTGAGAAAGTGAGAGCACTTCCTAAGCATTACCTGGGCTAGACTGCAGCATTCCCTGCTTGCTGGGCACGGGAGGAATGTCACCCCTGGGGCAGGAGCTGACAGCACAGCTGTGTGCCATTCCTGGTGCTATTCCTGGTGCCCCAGGCTGAACTCCCCCCTGCAGGTGCCCTTATCCCAGACTGTCTCCAACGGCTCAGGTGGGGAACAATTGACCTATAAAAATAACACTTCTATAACTCTCCAGCAAGGCAAATTGAACAGTGCAAATGCAGGATCAACAAGATTTGATTTCTGAATGCTGGCAACTTTTTTTTTTTTTAAACTCCTTTTGCACATGAGACAACCTCTGCTGATGTCCTGTACCTAAGGCCACTCACTCACGTTGACTGGAGATGGAACCAAGTGCAAAAGCTCAGCTGCAGTTTCCAATCCAAGCTTCCTCCCCACTTTCAGGGAATTCCGATCCAGAATTTGGATTCAGGCTCTCTACTTCCATCGACACGCTCAAGGTTTCCCTGCTGGAATAGGTAAACATCCCAGCAAACCTCTGATAACAATTTGCATACACAATTTCACGTTTTAACAAAAGTTTAACAAAACATACTTCCAGAAAATAAATTTTCACATGGTTGCAATCATCAAGCCATTTCAGGATCTTTGGTACTCCAAGAATAAGAAAAATAAATGGCACAGTGACAAACATTGCCAAAGGAAAACACACAACCATCAAAGGAATCAGACAGAAATAACAAAATTAAAGATATGTTGCACTTCCATTTTTTTTGAAAGCCAGTGTAGATTAACCTGCTCTTCTCTTTCATCCATTACAGTGTCACAGTTTCACCTTTAAAAAAAAAAACAACCCTATCATCCTAAAAGCAGTAGTTAATATTGTTTAACTTGACTTACAGATTAAAATAATGCTGTTTACAAAAAAAATTTTAAAAGTCAACTACCACAATACAGGAGTTTATGCTAGATAGGCTGCAGGCTGTTTCCTTATGGATATAGCTCCTATGTGAGCACTGATATGATTAATCATCTGCAGTTTTAAATGAGTATTATCTTTAGTGTTGCAAATAGAAGGTTGAGCTTTTTCCCAAGTTTGTAAACCAGTGAGTATGTACAGACAGAGTTGTTTAATAGATAGCTTTAAATTAAATGTGTATTTCTCTGCCCCCCTCTAAGCCCCACAGGAAAAAAAAAATCACCAGTATCACTGAGCATTTGCAGTTTCCATGAAACTGAGCTTGTCTCAACACGTTTGAGCAAAGCCTTCTTTGTAGGTCATGTTAATGGGGTTACTGTGCTCTTCTGAAAGGTGGTGGTTTGCAGGAATTCCAATTCCAGTGCACATGGTGCCCCATGGATGAGACTGGAAATTAAAACCAGTGAAAATTGTTTTGAATAGCAGTGTACTTTGAGGCCAAGCTTGCATCTCAAGATATTTTTTTCTGCCTGAGCTTCCCTGTTTTGGCTTCAAGGCCCTAGCAAAGGCATTTCCCTTTCTTGAGAAGCCTCAGGAGCTGTTGGGGCACTGGCAGAATGATGCCTGAAAGGTGGATTTAAGTAAGTTATTTTTTTTGTACAGCCTTTGGACAGCCACAGGCTGAGCCTCAATACACTGACAAGGCTAAGAACAACACTGCAGAATTTTTAAGGACCTTGCCCCAGCAGCAGTACAGTTAATTAGTGTAAGGTCTGGGAAGCAAATCTGGGAGATCGAGTGTTCCCACCACAGTCCAGCATTTAGGCAGAAGTTCAGTTTAGCTTTGCTCTGATGTAACACTGGATGGGCCTGAGGCACTGGCTACTCCTCTTTGAGGAGCTGAAGACTGAAACTGTTTGGTATAAATTACAGGTATTAGATGCTTCAAGGGAGACAAAACCATGGAGGAAAGGCTGGATCAGGGAAGACTACCTGCACATCACAGGCACTGATGCACAGAAATCTTGCTGGCAAATGGGCTCTTATGCAGCAGATGAACATCCCAGTGTGTTTTTCAGAGCACACAAGTAATTCAGAACAGCTGATACCACAGTGCCTGACAGCAGCAAATATTTCTCTAATGGCTTTATACCAGTGATGTCCATACTGTTGCAAAGCCTGTCCAGTGGAATCTTTCCTGCTGTATGCCAAAACATCCTGTGCTCCACTCAGAGGGGGCGGCAGAGGTTTTAGGGTGCCTTTCACTGGTGTTCAGAGGAGGGAGACAGCAACAGTGACTCCACTTGTTCAGCCACTGGGGAATTGTTCGTTGCTGTACATCTCTTTTGACTAGAAAATGACAGCACAGATCTCTGCTGTACTGTGACAGATTCAAAGCCCTGCAGATAAACTGTGAGTACAGGCAGAGAAAGTCATCAGTGACCAGATAATTGCAAACTGCTCAGGGAGTGCAACTCAGTCCTGAACTGCTGCTGGGCTGGTGAACAAAACCAGAGCCTGCACATGGGAGGTATTTCTGCTTCTGTTTCCTCTGCCTGGGGGAAGGAGACCTGGCTGGGCTGTCAGGTTGTCACCATCCTGCAGACTGGCCACAAGAGCATTGAGGTGGTCCCTGGAAATTGGGCTGCAGGCTCAGCTGATCCCTTACAATCCCATGGCCATGCCAGGTGGATGAAAAGGAGCCCACTGAGAGTCTGAGTCTAGTGGGACACTCCATTTCCTCTATGTGAGCACAGGCTGCAATTCTGGAGAGAAGAGGTTAAGAGCAGAGTCCCTTCTGCCTGCACCTGCTCAGGGAGGGAAAAAAAGAGAAAGCACCAATCTGATCACTTCTCTAGAACACATTATTCACGGAGAGGAGAGGATGTTTGAACTATGAGCAGCTCAAAGATGATCTGCTTTAGAGCAGAGGCAGGAATGCAGTCTTGGAAACTCTGCCATCTCCTCAAAACTTTGTATCAGAATGTTTCCCTTCTGCTAAAAATATTGATAATTTTTATTCAGATTCCTTTTTTCTTCTGAAATTGCCAGCAGGCACCATCACCACAAACAGCAATACTGCCAACTATCATTTAAAGCAGAAATACCACTGAAGAGATCACAGGGACTGCCTCACTGCCACACACTGTGGGGAAAGCAAGATGATGAAGGGCTGATAAAGTCCTACACTGGGGGCAAGAGAGGGCACACAGGACACAAGGAGGCCCAGAGGACACTGCTATTTAAAATAATTCCACGTTCTACACTCATGGGGGATCTGTAGACCACAAATGGAACACCCTTGAGCAACTGCTCAGAGAGGATTGCAAATGTGGGCAGTTTTCTTTATACTGCATATCTAAACCCCACCAGGTGAGCAGTACAACAACAATGCTGCATCAAATGATATGTTTCCCTCCTGGGTGGATTAGATGGTTTACAGTACAAACAAAGCCACAGTACAGAGAGGCATAATTAACCGTTATCCACACATAGGCAGTGCAGGAAAAGGGATGCATGTTCCTTTTATTCCAGTACCTTTGTATAATAAAGTTAACAAAAATATTNAAAAAAAGGAAAGAAAGAAAAAAAAAAAGCCAGCTGGCACTGCCAACTAATTCCTGTAGTAGTCTTAGAAATCCTAATCCTGTAGAATTTCCGTGTGAAATCGATGCGCACCAGAGTCGATGTGTTGATAACTAACGCCAAGCGGGCCTGGTGATGCAGCTACCTGAGGTTTGTGTTTGCAATTTCCTTTGGGGGGTTGTGTTCTGTTTCACAACTTCCCAGCTTTCATGTAGGAAGGGATGGAGCCACGCTGGGTGAGCCCCTCAAACCTCTTGTAGGTGTAATTGAGGAAAACCCAGTCTTTGGATTTGTAGTCAGGTTCCGTCGTGTTTGGCACTGGAATTCAGAAACAAAAATAAACGCACATTAAAACAGTTAAACCCAGGCTGCTTCTGAGAGGACTTTTCACAGAGCTAAACAGCCCTGAACTCTTATTTCCTTACTCAGCAGAAACTCCTGGAAGAAATCCTGTTTCTAATCAGGTCAGTTGCCTTTTGTCAATGGTCTGAGTTATAGTCTCAGGATACAAATCTGAAGCAGGAAAAGGGGGGTTTTTGTCTTACTTTTTTTATTATGTCTACTACACCCTCTACCAGGCTTCCATACCTTGACAGAAGCCTCTAACACACCCACAGGATACACAATTAGAAACCCCATGACATTTCTGATGTTCTGATTTTTAGGTATCTACATGTACAGTACCATTTTCAGTGGATCTGAAATGCCAAAATAATACAAATGTTCTTGGCATTATCCAAATATGGACTTCACCAGCTTAGACACTGGAGATGGGTTGCTCTGCATCAAAAGGACAAGCTTCCTCACCACTAAATAAAAGCCATTTCAGAAAAAAATAACCAACAGCCTGTGGATAATTCTTATGGCTGTTAACACAACTACACTTAGAAGACAGCAATTAATCACTGTTAAACATCTGCCAATCTTCAAATAACTGCAAACAATGGGACCTGGGATTATCTGTATGTCAGAGAATCAGCCTTTTACATATGAAAATTTCCTGTAATTCGCCAAGAGAAATCAACAGTTTAAAAAAAAAACCCAAAAAACCAACAACGCTGAAGTGATTTACAGAGGCACTCAGGTTCATTAATTACTGTGTTAAGTAATCAACTGTCTGAGAATTCTTACCCACAAATATCTCAACAATTATTTTTGGCACAAATCTCCAAAGTCACTGAAGATGCAAAGCAAATCAGTGCATGATGTTTTACCAGAACATGGTTAGACAGACTGCCTGGCAGAAAACTCCACTGCTTTCTGTGCTCACTACCTGTGCAAACCATTTCTACCAATGGCTTTGACTCCTAAAATCTCTGGGCTTTGCAGCTATGAGAGATCACAGGTTTACACTCATATTTCAAAGGAAACATAAGAGACTTGATCTAGAGGCATTAGAAAAATGAATATAAACAACAACAAAGGCAGCTGTGGAGTATTCTGGCATGTCACAGATTGAAATTTGTAGTTTACAATGGCATTCTCACCTGGCTGTAAAATGTCTGATTCAGGAAATTCATCGAAGTTGGAAGTATCATCAATACTTTTGATTTCTATAGGGATTGCAGCTGGCCTTTCCCTGCAAATAAAGATAAATGCCACAAGAGTGAATATTGGGAAATGAGACATGAACTTCCAGTTTTAACTTAGCTTTTTACACTTACAACTTCCCTTTAATGCAGAGCACAAGGGTTCCCTTGAGTGCATCACAGATGAATCTGACTCTCCTGTTTGCTGACACCATGGGGAGATTGTTTGGTTCCCTGTTCCTATTGGTGTCTTCCTTGGGGCAAACATCATTTTCCCACTAGCTGAGAGAGCATTCCACACTTATCTGCCACAAAGCTATCACTGTGATCTTGTCACCAGCCAACCCTGTGGTTACTCTGTTTTACAAACCCAGCCCAGCAGGATTGCACTTGCACCCAGAGCTTTACAATTCCAGTGCTCATCAGCCTGGACCTCATCCAAAACCTTGGGACTGTTGCTCCTCTTTGTGACACTCAGCATCTCTATCCCAAACCAGGCTGGCTTTGCTTTAGCACCTCCACAAGTCATGGAGCCCTTGAAGGAGTTTTGAAGTGGCTTTTGAAACTGCCCAAGGAACCTGTCCCACCCAAACATTCACACTGGGACACAGCACTGTGGGAAAGGCAGTGATTTACACCTGTAAACTCATCACAGTTCTAATTACTACACTCACAATTAGATCCACAGCCACCCTACAACAATTTCTTTCCATACTGGGCAGTCTGGAGCAATCGGAGGTGTCTCAAGACAGTCCGACTCTGATTATTTCTATGAATGTCAGCAAGGCCTGAAAACCTTCAGTGTCATCCACCTACTGCCAGTAGCTGCCTTTCAAAATGAAAGATAAATTGGAAATAATTGTCCTTGACACCATACAACATGAAATTCTTGCTCTCATGGCTTTTATTCTCTCTGTAAAACATATGTGTATATACATACCTGATATGTCCCCAGTCTACTCCTTCAAAAAATGGATGACTTTTTATTTCCTCTACTCCATTGCTACCAATTCTATTTTCTGAGTCGATACAAAACCTGAAAAAGGGGAAAAAACAAAGGGAATGTTATAATAAATTCAGACAGAAACAACAGTATCCAGTATCAAGAATTTCAAGGAGTTCTTCCAAATTGTTCTAGTCCTGTAACATCAGTTTGGAATGGAGGCTTAAATCCCTACTACTGAGAACTCCTCTGCATGTTCTCAACTATTTAAGCATCCATGTTTCAAAGTCAAACTGAGAAGAATAGATGTACTTAGTAAATCAGGACTGCTTTCTGATGTCACATTTTGGAATCCCAGTGAGCCAGCCCATTCCAAACATGCCATGTCCCTGTTCTCCCCCTTCCCTCTCCTCAGAGGTGCAGGTGGTACAAAGACCCAGGGCCTGTTTCTGATACAGCCCTGCTACATAACCTCAGCTCAGACCCCAGAAGAAATTGTCAGTTTATGAGAGAAGGAATAAAAAGGTGAAATTGGAGACAGACAGGATTGGTGGGATGGGCACTGTTACCTGCTCAAGCAGGCCAGACAGGAAAAGCCTAAAATCCTAAAGAAGGAAAATAGGGAGGTGGAAACTCTCTGACAGCAACTCAGCTACCCCAGGGATTTGTTCAGGGAGCAGCACAGGCTGTCCCTTCTCCTCTGGACTGGAAAAGCCTCTCAAGTATCTCATCCAGGAGATGGGAATACCAACATTTGCCCAGGAATTCATTAAATTCCAGTCATCTTCTGCATGTGTAGCACAGCAGATTAGTCTATAAACTGTCTCCAATTATAAATTAAAGTTCTTTTGCTTGTAGTTGGGTGTCAGTGGGGAAGAAAACCTGCCTGTATTTGTATTGCAGCCCAGTGGGCTGGGTGGTGCCAAGGACTAACAACAGACCTCAAACCCTGCAAGAGCACTCAACCAGAGCAGGCCACAGGATTTGTCAGGCTTGGTCTGAACTTGAGCTTATTTTAGTTTGGATTTATGTGCATCCATCACAAATACCTTTAGCTTTGTCTGCATCTCCCTTTAAGCCAAAACACATTGCCCAACTTGTCCAAGCTGTAATGGGCAAAGTACCCAAAATGCCCAGGTGGTTGTTGTCCAACCTGTTTTGACCTCATTTTAATAGATTACCTATAACTAAGATGTTTTACCCCAATTTTAACCCTTCTCCTTGTGGAGACAAACTGATAAATTCAAGTAGTCGTTGTGTAAGTAGATGCATGAGCAAGACATGCTAACAAATACACTGAAATATCTAAAAATGCCTCAAACACATCTAGGATTGAGGAGGGAGAAATCCTCAGCAGTAATGCTGCACTCTGTCCAGCAAAGAACTTATTTTCTTGCCCTCTCTGAGAAGAAAAAAATTGTGTGTTAATCACTTTATTTTTGATCTGCTCTGTTTCTCCTCATACTATAGTACAAAGCAAGATTGTTCCAGGTATTCCTTCATGTTAAACAAATGGCAAAGGGAAATATACTTTGAAAATCCATCAAGGATGGTGACAGAAGAAACCAGCCTTCCCTCCAACATAAAGCTTCCTTCACACAGAACAGGAATTTACCCTGATGGAAGATGACTCTGGCTGGGCAAGAGGCCAGAACTGGGTTTTTCTTACTGACCTTAGAATTAAATCCTTTGCTTTCTCTGAAATGGGCACCTCTGGAGGAAATACCAATGTTTCTTTCCAGTTCATAACCTTCCTGTAAGTCTCTTGTGGCGTTTCAGAGCAGAAAGGTGGATACCCTGTACAAACAAATAAAAAATTAATAAATTTCTTCCAGGAGAGCAGTGACCTGGGCCTCTGCTGTTGTCACTGTGGTTCCCAAATTTAACAAGTATTAACCAGAGGTTTTCTCTTCTGAACAAATGGACCGTGTTACCCATGAACAACTCTGAAGTTGGGGTTTCTTAACATACCTATTAGCATTTCATACATAATCACTCCCAAGGACCACCAGTCACACAGCTTGTTGTACCCAGTCTGCATAAACACTTCTGGAGCAATATAGTCTGGGGTTCCCACAGTAGAATATGCCTGGGAAAAAGAAAATCCTTGCTTTAAAAGATAAATACTGCAGTTTTACACTTTGCAATACCTTTTCCTGGGGATTCACATACAGGATGTTGTTTGGGTGAGCAAGAATGCTTAATTTGAGAATTCACAGGAACTAAAATCCCAAGAATATTATTCTTCTATATTAATAAACACAGAGAACCTTGAAAATAAATGGAAGTTGCTCTCTTTAACATGATGAAATCATAGAATATTGCAACTGCAATATCAGAAAGTCATCTTAGCTGAAGTTTCAGGTAGCTGCATTACAAAAATATCCAAGATGTTCTACTGTTGTGGTCTTTGTTTATTTTTAAAGATATAATTAATGGTAGATTCCCAGGTGTGAGACTCATGATACACAAGCTGTGTTTTGGGAATTTCTCTTTACTGATGAAAAATCTTCCATGGGGCAGGAGGGAGAGAAAAAAACCAAAACACAACCGAAAAAAACACCCCCTCAAGACAAAAAAAGTCTCCCAAAAACAGTTTTGCCACAAAAAATAGTTTACTTTCATTTGTCTGACTGTAAAGAAACACTTGGTTTGATTGAACAGACCCAAGACATTTAGGATTGAACCAATGGAAACCCAAAAATCTGGCTCCTCCAACAGTGTTGATGCAAGTTGCCATTTTGGCCTTTAACTGTCTCTGTGGGGCTGTTCTTCACCACCCAGCTCTGCCACATCAGCCTTTACTGGACTTGAGATAAAGTCTTTTCAGGGATCTGATTCCAGGCTGGGATAAGGCTGTGAAATACAGCCCCATGAGGCAGCGTGGTGGCTGCAGTGCAATCTCCTTATGTCTCATGAGGGAAGAAGAGACAACCCTAAAGTTTTTCAGGAATACTGCAGCAGATCACTTTTTAAAGACAGTGTGGAAAAAGAAAAGGTTCCAAAATCTGACAGCTGAGGTGTTCTGGTGAAAATCATGGGCAGGGATGAAAGTCTGAAATCCCATGGCTTTTTTTACAGCCACTTTACTTTGGTTCAGTTCATGCCACAACTGCCTCTATTATGTGACCACTCCTCATCACAAGCCCAGGCTGGAGCACTCCAGTGCCAACACCCTCCCATTCAGCAGAGTGGGAATTGCCCACAGCTCTCTAAAAAGGAATCCTGCAGCCACCCATCTGCTTGTGGGCTGGGCTGCAGGAAACAGAGCCAGGAGTCCACACTGGCCACACCAGGTGTGTGCTCACAGAGCTCCAGACACACCTTGGCCACTGGGCTGCTGACACCTGAGGACTTGGGCCAGATGCTCACAAGGCAAACAAAGGCATAGAGAAGGGCAGGGTCTTGCTGTTCCAACCTGGACCCCCTTTTTTTTGAGTTATTTCTGATTTTGGGAGCTTGTAGAGAGCGACACATGAGGGCCTTGCAGATTTTAAAAACCAGGAGCATTAGCACTGAGTTTTAATTTAACATTTTCTGTAAATACTTTAAAAGCAAAACAGGAATTATACATTATTAAATTAACTCACCAGCTGTCGCCTGTTCTTCTTCCACGTTTCTGCTTTCCTTTTTGAGTTCATATTCTGAAATGCTAATTTACAAAATAGTTATTAAATAACAAATGCATTCGTGAGAATTAAGAGAAAAAAGATTCATAGGGTGCCAGTTTTAAGTAACTATTTTGTATATTTAGAATCATTTTTAGAAACAAATACCTAATTATAACTGAAAATGGGGACATGAGAATAACTACTGTCCAATGCACAGCTGAAACTCGTGTAAGTAGGACACATCATCAGCAATTCTAAAGTAACACTTGCTAAAATTTTTAGATCAGCTTCTGAAAAGTTTCATGAGACTGTCACTGTCCTTTGGCACATGAAACCCATGATCCTCCTAAAAGAGCAGTTCTGTAACTTCATTAACATTATGAAAAACACATTAAAATAAAGATACATTACATTATGTGTATTCACATCTGTGTAGGAATGTGCAAAAATACATGATCACTGCAGAAATCATAATTTCTTGCCTGTGAAATGCTCCCATGTCCCAGGGAACAAGCATTTCCAGTTTCCCAATTAAATGCAATCAGCCTGCTCCATCTTGCTTATCCCAGCAGAAACACAGGTACAATGTACAGCTGCAACTCAAAACCATTTACATGTTAAATTAGGGCAGCTCATACTCACAGAAGTCACTTGGTGGGTTGTGTGTGAGGTTCCTGTAGAACTCTGTTCTGTGGGCTTTCTTTAAACCTGTGCAGAGCCCAAAATCAGAGAGCTTTACATGACCCTAAAAAAATAACCAGAGAACATGAAACCATTATTTAGATAGGTGGTGCTTGGGGGGAGGGGGAAAAAAAGTTTTAATCACTGCACATGCCCTCTCAGGCCATGATGGACTGGCACAGTACAAGCAATGACTGAATCTTGGTGTACTGAAAGGGTCTGTTTTCTCTCCAACAGTCTATGACCTCTCAGGAATGGTCATATCTTCAATTTCCCAACAGCTGAGGGCAGCTACTTTGCCTGGATACCACTGTGACTGAGAAAGCCTCCAGGAAAAAATTCCTCTGCTTTGTTTTGATGGTAACCTTGGCTTTAATCAGGTTTCCAGACATCAGTGCAACTAGAACCCATCAAACCTGACAAACCTGTGCATGCTGTGATAATGCCTGGCCTTCTTGATCTTAAAGATCTTCTCCAGCCTAGATCATTCCATGATTCTGTGATGCTTACTGGGTGCATTTCATGGCCTGAATGGTCAATCTAACTGAGGGAGTTTCCACAGGTGAGTGGGTGATGAAGTAAATGTAACTGTAGGAATTGAACATTTAGCATTGTCTGAATTGTCCATAGCTACTTCAAGATGCATGAAAGGAAGGGTATCACCTTTTAATGTGTATGAATATGAGCATCTGGTCACCCTGAGTGGGTTTTCTCCCTTAAAAGCCTTGCCTTAAAATGGTTAAAAGGCTTCTCAGTAAGATATGGCTTTGTTTAAGCATATTGGTGTTCTCCAAGGAAAATACAGTGGCTATCCCCTGCCTTCCCTCCAGCCAATTTCAATCTCTGGGGTGGCAGCAGTGGCTCCCCCTGCTCAGCAGCAGGGTGTGCAGCTGGGATTTCAATCTCTGGGGTGGCAGCAGTGGCTCCCCCTGCTCAGCAGCAGGGTGTGCAGCCTGGGGTCTGGGAAGCAGCAGCAGCTGGTGAGCCCAGTACATGCCTTGGCATCCAGCAGGAGGTTGTCTGGCTTGATGTCCCTGTGGATAAATCCCAGCTGGTGAATGGCATCGATGGCCAACACTGTCTCAGAAATGTAAAACTGGGTCTCCTCCTCTGATAGTGTGTCCTTCTTCATTAGTAAGGTCATCATGTCACCTTATCAAAGAGAAGAAAATACAGCTTAGGGACCAGAACATTTTAAATCACAAGACTGTAAGAAACCCCAGTAGTATCCAAATTCAACCTTGTGACTGGCCTTATGGTTACTAATTATAAAACTATTATTGCAAGGACCTACAAACCCAACTTACTTTTTTAGTTGAAAATCCTAAACAGGAATTTTAATTTAATAGTCCAGGAAAATGGAGTGGATTTTTACACAGTTAAATTTACTGCACAAACTATTTGAACAAGGGCTTTTCTTTTGTTTTTGCTGTTAACAGCTTCAGCCATGAAAAGCAGAAATTTCTATTTAATAATTATTTAATTCAAGTCTATTTAATACCCCTTCACAACCCTTTTCCTTCCCCTAAAAATCAGGAATGGTCACATGACTGGAATTTCCTTTAAAAGAGTGTTAACATTTTTATTTTCACTTCTTTTTTTTCCCCAAATTATACAGCATGTTTGTTTCTAACATTTTATAAAGTTGCCAACAAAAGCTAGAAAGAAGTACCTGTATCACCTGATGCCACAGCATCTAGCTTACCTCCAGGTAAGAACTCCATGATCAGGTAAAGGTTCCTTTTATCCTGGAAGCTGTAAAACATTTTCACTACCCAGGCTCCATCTGCTTCAACCAAAATATCTCTTTCTGCTCTGATATGGGCCACCTAAAATTTTTGAAAAAATATTATTATTAAAGGGCAAATATTGAAATATTTCAACAAGGAACATCATATTACACTCCTGGCCCTATGGCATATTTTCATAACCTTTAGCAAAGGAACTATTTTTCTAGCTCTTTCCATACTTATATTTTCCATTATTTTTACAAGCTCCTATGGTTTCTCTAGAAACACAAAGCACAGCTTGTTAAGCTGGTTCTGTTTGTTAGAAAGAACTGATAAAGCTGGTGGAAAAAGTGCAAGTGAGCTCAGGAATATCTGACCTTGCTCAGGATATTCCAGTTCCAGCTGAGGCTTTGGAAAATATATGGACAGCTGCTACCCCATAATTTGCTGGAAATTAGGAATAACGGAGACTGGGGGAGGGGTGTGTGTTTTCACTACAATGTACCCTCATCCTGGAGGGAAAATTAAAGACATATGCATGGAAAAATATTTCTTGATGGCTGTAAGAAAAGCAGCAAATAGTCTTCTGCACTTCTTCTCCAGTTCTACTGGTGAGGAACAGGAACATCTTCACATGAATCTTGTCACAGGGTTGCATGGGGCAAAGGTTCTCCCTCTGCAGGAGACACTCCAACCTGGATTTATCTTTATCTGCCTTTATTTAGTCTCATTAGAAAGTATGAGACTCTTCAATGCAGCTCTAAAATACGATAGGAAAACTTCCCTTTAAAATAGCCAGCATTTCTCCTGGATTTTTACCAGGCTTGGAAAAAAAACCAACCTAGATTTATTTTTTTTATGTGTGTCCTCTGTTACTCTCCATGAACAAGCCAGGCAAGGACAATTCCAGCAGATAAACACTCTCCACGGAAGATCACTATCCCAAACTGAATGTAGAAAGGTTCTGAAATGGGGGCAGCATCACACAAATCCTGGCTGCTCTGCACACCATGCTGCTCCTCTGGTTCCCTAAATTCAGGGCATGGGCTGCAGGAGACAAAGTAATCTGTGCCAGGGAAAAAAAAATACCACTACTGCAGGGAAATGATGTGCAAATGATGGGGAAGGTTTGGACTAGCATGAAAAAGTCCTCTTTTATCTCGAGACACCCACCCTGGATTTCTTTGCTCTGTGGTGTTAAAGTACTTGCTGTGTCCTCACAGCAAAGTGTTAGCTAAAAAGTAAAAGCAAAAACCAAACCAAACTAACAAAATCAAAGCAAATAAACCCCCAACAAGATTAGACCCAACTATAAAGCAAACCCAAGGAAGACACACCTGATGAACAATGTGATTTCAGCTGGTTTTCTTTAAAAGAAAGCCCCATTTTTACTTTGGGACAGGATTATTTTTCCAGAAGCATTTTCCTTGCAATGCAGTTTTACAGATTCAGTACTATAAGCCTCAAGTTGGTAAGGAGAGAAAAATAAAATCTTTGTCACTATTCTAAATTAATATTTTTTAAATGCAGTTACATGACCTTATTTTCTAATCTGTTTCTTTTGTGCTGTGGTAGCAATGCCATAGACCCTCTGGACTGCCAAACTATTACAGGGGCTTTCAAAGGTGGAAAATATTTTCTAGACAGGGTAAGTTAGAAGTTTAGGAGATTTATAGATCACAAACCTGCTCTTTCTCCAGCATATCTGCTTTTCTCAGTATCTTCATTGCATAAATGTGACCTGTATCCTTCTTCTGAACGAGGCGGACCTTTAATGAGAGAGAAAACCCAGTCAGTCTTCTCTGCCTCAGAAATTCACTGGAAGGCTTCCCATTGCCAGGCATGGAAAAATTCTCTTGTTAAATATTTAAAAACACATTGGAAAAGGAATTAATCTGCACCATGTACAATACTAACACTAGTGAGGAACACTTATTGTTTTGGGAAAAGTAAGCAGGCACAGTGAATTGCAGGCAGCTTGGACTGTGTAGGTTAAAATTCAGGAGGAGAAATAACTGATGTGACACATGGCAGAAAGGAGGTTTATCAAGAGGAGCTGTGCCACTGCAAATCCTTAATTTAAGGGGGCCATGTGGGCAACATCAGTGTGGGAAGCCATGGAAAACCAAGTGTCTTCCCAGAAGCCTTGGGAAATCAATGCATGTGATTAATCATTAGACTTATCACACTTGGAGAATGAGACCAATAGCTGCCATTCTGCAATAAAACAATTCATTAAATTGTAATTAGAATGCTACATTACAGTGGTCAATCCCATTTTAAGCTCTTGCTCAAGCAAGAATGCCACAAACCTCCCCAAATGCTCCTCTTCCTATGACTTTCAGAGACTCGAAGTCATCCAGGCCGAGCCTGGTCCTCTTGAGCCGCAGGAACTCGGTTTCCTTGCGAGCGTGCTGTGACCTGCGCAGCTTTTTCTGAGGACACAGACACAGCAATCTGTCAGTCATTTGCCAGCAGAGAGTCAAGATATGCACCTTCCCTTCCTGGGAAGTTCTTCTCTGGAATCCCAACAGGACAAAGATTTCTCCTTCTACGTTTCTTTCAGAATTTCTCAAAGTATGATCCTCGAGTATGGTCTTTTCTATGGAAGCTTCAAGCACAGTTTCACCTTTTTTTTTTTTTTTTTTTGTTGGTGGGTGGTGGTATCTTGTTTTTAGTACTTAGTTATTAAAAAAAGAAAAATAATGAAGAAAAACTATCATACTGGTCCAAACAAATTTTATTAGTCCCAAGGGCAAAGTTACTGCCTGGAGCAAGGACTTTTCATTTTGGGCAGTGTGGAGGATCAATAAAAGCTGAAACTTGTACCCCACCAGAAAGATTGATGACAGGCAATAAGGAGCTTAGCAAGCAGCAAGAGGTCCTGGTTACAGATCTACAACAAAATCCATTTATGACAGGCAAGCACTCAGTTCTGGAAGAAAAATCTGTCTGAATTCCATCATATATATTTTGTCTGATGAAAATGTCACCGGGATTCACCCTGAGAACAGACAAATGCTCCTCTCAAAGATGCTGAGATCTCAGACTGCTAAGGCAGTCTCTGGATCAAGCACCTGCCAGACTCTCTGCTGGGATTACAGCATCCTTTAAAGCCACAAGATGGCAACACACACTCACACTCATTTTCTCACTTCCCAGGAGTTACAGCAGCCACAAAAACTCAGAAAGGACTGTGACACTCTTCCTACTTATTTCCCAGCCTACCCTGAAGGCAGACATGATGTAATGGACCTCAAAAAAGCAACTTGTTGACCACAGTTCTGAGAGATGGCAACCAGACTGGGATCCCTCCCCATCTGTATCCAAATAGAGCCAAAAGGTGTGACACTTTATCAAGAAAAAATGGTTCAGCATTTTGCTTTCTACCCACTTCTAACCATATGTCACTTTTTTTTCTTGCCCAATACAACAGCAAACAATTTTAGTCTTTGAAAAGCTTGCTATATATGTGCTGTGGCCATGTCTCAGAAGAACTACAGGCAGCATGAAAAGCCTTGGTTAGCTATTGCAAGTATCAGTCAAGCATATTCCCAGCTTCCCTAATAAACAGGTTATTGACAGGGGCAACATTCATGAACAAAATAAAGCCTTCTGTCGTGCTGGCTGATGTTTGTGTGAGCTCTACAAATGCCCATCTGAAGCAGTGGGACAAAAGCAAAGCAGTTTGTAAGGTTAATTAAGTAGTATTTACCTCCTCATCTGCAAGGCCTTCCTCTTCCATAGCCACTTCCAGCTTCTTCTGCCTGCCAACGGGATAAAAAGGGGATTGCACCTTTTATTATCTCTTAAAACCAAACATCGCAACACAGCAAGTCAACACCTTTGCTTCACATACTCCAGTTACTGAAGAATTTGCCTCAAATGGAAATTTGAAGGCAGACAGCCCCACTCCACCCAGTTACTCATTTGTGAACAAAGCTGTGGAAAATGTAGAAGCAAATTTAAGCACATGCAAAAATTAGGCATTAAACATACATGAAAAGCATATATGTCATTAGAGTAATTACATCTTTTTGAATTAAGGCTGTTTTTATCAATTAGGATTACAAACCGGAATAAAAAATGGGTTTTTTTCACCATTTCTATCTCAGCTCCATCTCCCACACCCCAGTCAGCTCCAGCTGCCATGCCCTCTGTGTGAGCACCTTCCCTGGTCACACACCTGGTCCTGCCCTCCTTCCTCTCATGCCAACCAACTCTGCCCCCTGGGTGCAGCATCCTCTCCTCCCAGGCCTGGCCTCACAGCTCCAACTCTTCCACCAGTGCCATGCCAGCCTGGGAGGCTCTGAGTGGGGAACAAAGCCTGGGGACACCCCACAGGTGGCAGGGGTCAGCACGTGGCAATGTGGCTGCAGGAGCCCTTTTTGTCCTCCCACAGGATGCTCCTTTATCACTGCCAGGGTGCAGCTTTCTGAAGGCTGGTTACCCCCAGCAGCAGGCAAGAATTCAGAGGCTTGGAGTCAGGCTGCTGGTGCCTTTCTGCACTTTGGGAAGTGCAGCAGGAACCTCTAAATTACAGGTCCTTGGTTGGCAGTCTATTCTCCTAACTAGAAGCAACTCCATTACATGGAATAATGACTAAATATGAAGAAGAGAGAAACCCTGCTGCTTGACTGAAAACCCTTCAATTAAAAACATTATCAGGGGAATGATAATTTCACACACTAATGGCAATCCAACACAACATTCATTATAATCAAACACTTGGTGCTTTGACACCTAATTCAAGTGGCTCTTCAGCACCTCAGAGACAGGACTGGCCACTGCTGGCAGAAGCTGAGTGGTGATGACCATCCCATACTCCCATGGAACGAGTACCAGGCAGCATTACCCAAGCAGAGTTTACAGATGGGGATTACATTATCCCCAAAAGTCTTCCTGCCCACCCAAGAACTTCTCATACCCTCCATCATCAACTTCTTATTTGTTTGCTGCTCCTTGTTTCCACACCAGCTCTCTGCCTCCTTTCCTTACCCCATCACCCCATCAAACACCTCCCAGTCCTGTTCCCTATCTCCTATACACTCCCTCCTGCAGGGTTTGGCAGTCTTGGCACGAGCTCCATGGTGCAGAGCAGAACAGACACCACAAGCCACTGCCTTACCCCAAACCAAGCTCCCACCCCTCAGCAGCTCTGCAGAGTTCATTCCCTGGGGCACACGCAGAGGAATCAGAGGTCACCAACCTCCCACAGAAGGAGAAACCTCACATCTACTGCAAAATAAGACCCTGCACAGAGCAGTTCCCACAAAGGAACTGATGAGGAGGTAAAGTGCATGAAAACATCAGAAGTGGAGCTCCTTGATCACTCAGTGACTGGGATGTTCACAGGTCCTCCAAAGACAGCCTGTGCCCTCTAGGAAATCACTCCCTGCCACCACATACAGCTGTCCCACCCCTGGGGATTGAAATGCCCCTTGAACAAACACCAAGAAAAGCTGCAGAGGGGTGAGAGGCAGTACCTGGTTTCCCTCTCCTCGTGCTGTATAATTAGGTTGCTGTAGAAGTTCTCCAGTGTGAGTTTGGCCACCGTCACTCTCTCCCGGGTGTGGTTACTCATGGGAAAGGATGTTGTAGTCCCTGCAGTCATCGCCATGGTAACATGTACTGAAACAGAGCAGGTCAAATCATTACTCACCTCAAAAAGAAAATTTAAAAAATATGTATTTCTCTTTCCCACTCTCCATCTCCAAATTCTTAGGCACTCCAGAATTTACAGTAAAGGCAGTGTTCTTTAGATAGAAGAAACTCCATTGAAAACTGCCTTATAAAATTACCCCAAGATAGCAGGAGGATGTGCTACCCACTCTCTAAAAAATAACATGTTGGCAAAACAAAGAGTGAATCATAGCAAAGAGCACTGCACATTCTGTGCAGCTCACCCAGCTGTGCTTGTCCACAAATAAGGCAAATGTCCCTCTGGCAGACCTGGGCCCAGCCTGGGGGAGGGAAAAGCAAAAGGGGATGGAGAGAGAAGGATCAGGCAGCTCCCAGAGCTGGACTTGTCACAACTCTATGACAATTTCAGACTCTAAAAATTCTAGGTGCAAAAAAAAATGATGGGATAAAATGAGACAGCAAATGGACCAAACCTGTAACCCCACTCCAGATGAGAAGTTATTTCAAAGATAAAGATAACCATCAAATATATATTAATTTTAAAACTGCTCCACAAAGATATGTGTGGCCAGGTGGTACTTATGGCTTAGGGCACATGGTCATTGGGCAGCTAAAAACTGGAAAGAAAGAAGAAAGGCTGCTCTCCTTGAGAGCTTTTATCCTGAACCCAAAGAACATGGATGTACTGGAATAACACTTTTTAATGCCAGAAAAAGACACCTCAGGGCAGCTCTGCAGCTGATTCAGGAAAGTCAAGGGAGATTAAATTAAAAAAAAAACCCCAAACCAGCACAGTTTGTCCTAAGATTCATGCCCTACCTGGAAATGGGTTGAGGCACTTCAGGAGAGCCTCATGGAAGAAAAGCACAAAGAGCAGCATCTCAGCCCCACTCTCATTTGGTCAGGTTGTTCTGAGGTGAGTTTTGGAAAATTACACAGAAGTACACATCACAGAACCATGGAAATGGCCTGGGTTGGAAGGGACCTCAAATATCTTGTTCTACCCCCCTGCCAAGGGCAGGGACACCTTGCACTATCCCAGGTTGCTCAGAGCCACATGCAACGTGGCCTTGGACACTGCCAGGGATGGGGCAGGGCCTCACCCCCCATCACAGGGAACAATTTGTTCCTGATACCCAATCACCCAATCTAAACCTCCTCTCTGTCAGTGTGAAGGCATTCTCCCTTGTCAAGAGTCTCCCTGTCTGCATCTTTCCTTTAGGTTCCCTTCAGGCTCTGGGCTTCCTTTTTATTACTTACTTAATCCTTCTATTTCACCAGGGGATTGTGCAGAAGACAAATCCTGAATTAGGCTTAATTTAAGCAGAGCCTAATAGCTTTTAAGGTGAACTGATTAGGGGTTCTCTACAGAAGAAAACTTGCACATCCACACTGGGGCAGAAGGATTGCTGAACTCTGCTCCAGGCTCTTTGTTTTGATTCTGCCTGCTACACTCTGAGAGGGTGGGATCTTATCCTGTGGATTTTTCATAGGATCTGGTGTGACAATAGGATATTTGTTGCCAGAAATGCAGCTGCTGTGTCGCAAATAAAGGCGTTTTATAGCATCATGTAGATATTATTTTAGCTGTTTATTTTCAGCTGCACAACACACCAGAATTCAGAGAATGAAAATATATCTCTCTGTAAAGTCACAAAGAGGTTTTAATAGCACTACAGCTGCTTCAAAGTGATGCCAATATTTCTAGTTTTTAATCAATCTTTTATCTCCTTCAGTGTTCTACTAAAGAAAGATGAGATGTGTCAATTCCTAGTAGTGTTTACTAAAAATTAGGCAGTCCTATTCTTCACACAGAGACATCCCCTATGCTGGACACGTCTCCAAAAGCTGGGAGAATTTAGCACTGATCTCACTGTTGTGTTTATTGCACACTTGTACACTTTTTCCCTCGATAGGTGGGAAAAGATAAATACAAAAAAGTTGATAAGAGCAAATCAAACAGAGCAACTGCTGACCACACACTGGCATCTGTGATTAAGTTATTTCAAGAAATGACCTAGCAGAGTAAAAACCTGCCTTCTGATAATTTTGGAACATCAGGATAGAGCAGCATTAACCCAGGCTTGAAATGGATTAACCTTTACTTAAGGTATAGCAGGCACACTCTCACACCGGATATTTCTCCTTTGCACGTCTTGTATTCCTGGTAGGATAAAACAACACTGCACCTTGATTTCCCCATGCTCTACACTCACAAATGCATGCACTGCCAGACTGCAAATCCCAGTCACTGGGCTTTATTAAACTTGTAAAAAGGAGATCCCAATTCCAGCACTGGCACCCCGCACTATGAACAGCAGGGCTCACCCTCATGCACTTCTCAGGAGGGAAATACAGATGAGTGTCCACACTTAGCTCTGCCACTGTGGGGAAACAACCAACCCAAAACCACCACACAGAAAATATTTGTAAAACCAAGAGATGCCTTAAGCTCTCCAGAGTCCCCAAAGTAAATAAAAAAGAGCACAGACCTGGCAGGAGGTGCAAGATGTCCCACAAAATCCTATGTGAACTCACAGCCAAGAAAACCTCTTCAGCCTTTTTCCTCCTGTGTCTCTGCTTCCACTAACAAGCCCCCAAACACAGCACAAATCCACATCCCAGACAAAAATATTCAGCTGGGAGTCACCAAGCACAGTCCTTAAGCATGACCTTTAAAAACAAATGATGCAGAGGGATGGGGGCGGGAAGGAAGGAGCTTCAAAATAGGACCTTTTATTGACAGCACACTACTTGTACTGACCTCACCACATTAACGGGAATGCTTTGAAAAGGTGCCACCCATAATTCTTGGAAATGCCCTCACAAGCCTACTAGTTTACCCAAATTCATGCCACTTCCATAGTGGAACCATTCCACTCCTGCTGCATCACCAGAATTACTTTTGGCTCCCTGGACCATGAAGAAAGTCATATTCAACCATATTATTTTTGGCCACATTTAGCCAAAACTCCTCTGGCTGACAGGGATCTTTCTGAAGGGCCTGGAACATCCCCAAGTGTGAGAAAGAAAGACATCAAATGGATGTAATCGACAGGAGCTGCTGAGCCCAGGGGACCAGGGATGCCATATGTGCTGCCTGGCCCAGAAAAGGAGCCCGTGCCTCCCGCAGGGATGGCTGAACTCCCAGCCTGAGCTCTCCTGATGCCTGCAAGGCACCTGCAGCACGGGAATAAGGAGTTATGGACGTGCAGCAACCAGGGAAAATCTTCCCACCAGAGGCAGGAGGGAGAACAGCACAGAGGGGAGGAGAGGAGGGATGTTCCAGAAGGATGAGGGAGAGCAAGGAACAGCTACAGAAAGGGGAGAGCAGCCAAATGTCACAGAACTGGAGTTTTCAAGAGATGTCTCCAAGAAAATCTGTCCTGATCCATCATTGAATAGAATATGTCAGTTGGAAGGGTCTTCTCCCTCCTGGTAGAAAAATGTTGCCTAATCAAAGCATACATTTGACCTTTTTATTCCTAGATCTTTCCAGAATGGGAAGCAGAGAAAGGCCAAGCAGCAGTGACTACAGCTTCAATCTGCACTCCCATTTGTCACAACAGCTCTAAATCAAACTTTGCATCTGTTTTCCTGGAATTTCCACCATTTAAATCCCCACAACCAGATTCTGCTATACCACTGGTAACTCCAAGCTCCACATCCTCTCTGGGGCACCTCGTGGCAGCTCCCTCAGCCTGTCATTAATGTTTTCATTAAAATATTGGATTAAGTCTACTGTTAATGAGTGCAAAAATCGCTGAGGCATCCAATCCTACCTGCTGCAGCAGCTCTGAAGGGGAGAGATGGAAGAAATCAAAGCAAACGGAGAACTGCTCTGCCCTGAAACACAGCACTTTGTGGGACCACTTTCTAATCAGGAAGGGATAAGAAGACAGGATCCAAGCCTCCTGCACAGGCAGGTCTCCTGCACAGCTGTGTCAGGAAGAAAAGCCACAGGATATACCAAACCAGGCCAGATCTATACTATCAAACTAATCTGGACATAAGTCACGCAATGGAAATACCATTTTCCTTTCTGAAGCCACGTGTATAGTACATTTACACAGTAGCCCTAGAATAAATTTACTCAGGACTCAGTGAATATTTAAGTTAGGGAGCAAACCCCACATCCAATTCTGACAGAGAGAAAAAACACCTTTTTTCCACATGACAGGAGGATGCTGCTGGGTCTGTGATCTGGGTTTACAATGTCAAGATACACACATGTTCAGCAGGACAGGGAAGGGTAATCCTCCCTCCAAAATGACATGAATTCACAGAAAGATTGATAATAATTTTAATTTATCCACCCAAGCACACTCCTAAAGCCCAGCAGTTAGGAAGGCAGTTTGCTGTTACAGTAAAAACTGCCAAGTTTATGAAGTTTCCATTTAACATTCCAAGGGAATTTGCCTCTTGAATCAAAGCCTCTGGATGAGGCAAATACCGAAACATATTTCTGCCTTCCAAAATTCCCATTGTTTTCAGCATGACATTGAACTTGCTCCTGAAATAAAGTATACAAATGGCATTTTTCAAGAATTAGGAAGTAAAAGAGAGACAAAGCAAACACTTAGAGCACAATAAAGTGGGTACCTTCAGAAACTTCAGCTGCCACCACTGTGCCCAGAGCTGGGGCTCTTCTGGGTGAGAAGTGAGAGCAGACTCTGCTTGGCTCCTTCCAGACAGCACAGCCCAGCAACTCACCAAGCTGAGCACTAAAACCCAGGCTGACAATGATTATATTCAAAAAATGACAAGGATTATATTTTAAAAATGAAGTGCTATCTAGGAAAACAGCACGGACACAGCAAAGCTTTGAACACGAGCGCCAGCCCCGCTGTCTCCAAATTGTTTGAATTCTCCTAAAGAGACAGGATATATATAAAACTGAAAAAAACCCAACCCACTATACACAAATAACAGCATGATTCACACCAAGGGGCAGTGGGCAGGGCCAGACAAATGAAAAAAACAGCCCAAGGCTCAGCCAGACGATGTGATGGGACATACCCTGAGCAGCTTCTGGGATATGCAGCCTTATGTGGGATGAGCAAACAGAGAGCAAAGATAAAAATGCTTTACAACAGCTGATAGGTCCAGTCAGGGAACAGAAGGAGAAGGAACCACCAGCCCAGAGGGAAAATTACTTTCTGCACTACAATTTCTGCTGGCGCAGGTTTGCCAACTTTGCTGAGCATGTTTTCACCACCCCACTGTTTATACTGAACCTCCTTCTGTTGAGGATCACAGAATGGCCTGGGCTAGAAGGGACCTTCAAAAATATCCAGATTCAACACCCCTGCCAGGGGCAGGGACACCTTCCACTATCCCAGGTTATTCAGAGCCCCACCCAGGGATGGAGCAACCACAGCTTCTCTGGGCACCCTGTGCCAGAGCCTCAGCACCCTCACAGGGAACAATTTTTTCCTCATATCCAATCTAAACCTGCTCTCTGTCAATGTGAAGCCATTTCCCCTTGTCCTGTCACTCCAGGCCCTTGCAAAGAGTCTCTCTCCATCTTTCCTGTGGGCTCCCCTCAGGCACTGCAAGGCCACAGTGAGGTCACCCCAAAGCCTTCTCCTCTCCAGGCTGAACAATCCCAATTCCCTCAGCCTTTCCTCCCAGCAGAGCTGCTCCATCCCTCTGATCCCCTTGGTGTCCCTGCTGTGGCCTGGCTCCAGCAGCTCCCTGTCCTTGCTGTGCTGGGCCCAGGGCTGGATGCAGCCCTGCAGGGGGGGCTCAGCAGAGCAGGGCAGAGGGGCAGAATCCCCCCTTTCCTGCTGCCCTGGGTGTAGCCCAGCACAAAGAGAGTTCTGTCTTCTTCTTCAACCCACTCTAAATCCAATTCCAAAGCTTTTGATTCACCTCCAGAAACACCCAAAACTCTATAAGACCCTGAAGTCTCCAAGCAGCAAGCTGACAAGAAAACCCCACTAGTCCCACCTATGTCAATCATGGGCCAGTATTTTTCAGCTCTTGGGGTGTGATCTTAATATTTGTGTTATTTCTAAATATAGCTTTCTGTACTTGGAACAGAATCTTGTCCAAAGATCATTCATGTCAACAAAAAACCCCTTCAGCTCAATAGGTTTTTGACCTAATATTCCCATTCCAGCCTCGGGACGAATCTAGCTGCTCTTATTGAGGTTCATAATTACCAGATCAGCATGTTTGCCAAGCACTGCTCTGGGGTATGCTTCAGACAGAAAAATAAATATTTAGTTTCTCCATAATTCATGTTTTCAGTAATATCACCATTCACAAGCCCCTGTTTTATTTAATCTGCTACCTAAAGGCAGCAACATTCCCTGCCAGATAAAACAAATTGGATATTTCACGTTCAGATTCTTCTTCAACATTATTGCCATGACCAGATCCTTCTGACACCCTTCTGTTTTTACAACAGTCCCCCTTTGGGAAGGGAAAACAAAATAAGACTGCAACATGGCATCACTAACACTTCAGCATTTCATTTACCTTGTTTATTTACTTCATCTCCTTTAGCTTTCATTCCCCAACACGCATTATGGTCAAGTAAGTTTTGCTACTTTAAAGTAACAGAATTAATTATATTTGTTCTATTTAAAGCACCACTAAGAAACTGAGTAAAATTAGCCCCATTGGAACAGGCTTTGCTATTTAAAAGCCAAAGATGTTCAAATGTTTTAGCCATTTTCAGTCATTCTTCCCCCCCATGGGCCATCTGGGTGAGGCACCCGTTATAGTCCCAGCTAAAAGCAGAAAGTGCTCCATGACTCGTGAACCAAAAGGAGTGGGCACACCCAGTGCTGATCCCCAGGGCTGTGAGAAAACCCTGGGGAGACACTCCCAGGCACACAGGCTTGGGATACAAACACTGCACGTCCTGCAGCCACAGTGGTGGTGGTGGTGATGATGATACCAGGGAAACCTGGAGACAACAAGGTTGTTGTTGAGAGCATTTTGGGGTGCCAGCAGCCAGCTCCAACGTGTTTCCTAAACTCTAGGAGACCTTAATGCACCCAAAAAAACATGCTTTCAAGATGAAGGAAGGTATCTGCCTGCTTTGGGGTAGATTCCTAAACCTAAAAGCATCCCAAAATAGCAATGTGTGGCTCTGATTTGAGCAGGCAAAAAACCCCTCTGCCAAACAGCAGGAACCCAGTCCAGCCCATGGCTGTGTGCGTGCTGTAAGCTGGCACGAGCCAGGACTGCCTCTGAAAGGAGCCATCCCATTTTCCACCCAACCATCTGTTTGTTTCTCTCCTGCTGCCTCTCCGTGCTTTGTGCCAGCACAAGAAGCTGCCCAACCCACACTGAGGAACCAGGCTGAAATAAATTTTTTTCAAAATAGTTTGGGTGAGGCTGGGTTCACCTGCAGGGATTGACAAGGGACACCCTGCCCCAGGCTGAGCCTGCTCACTCCTTCCCACAGAGCCTGTCCGAAAGCGGGAAATAAGCGGGCAAGGCCTCCTCATCTTTGAATGTGGCTCGCAGAAATTAATCTCGGAAATCATTCCAACACACCCGCAGTAATGATAAGGAAATATTTCCTAATATGGAATAAAAACTGAATATTGGAGTTGTGCTGCACTCCAGGATTTCCTGCTATTCAACAGAGCTGAGCAGCAGAAGTCTCCCATGAACAGCAGCCGAGATCCAGCCCTCTGCTGCTTTCGATGAGCAGTGAACGCAAATTCATTTCCCTGACAGGAAAAGGTACACGCTGAAACTATGTATCGGTATACAAGAGTATACAGGGAAATATATACACCCATGTAAGTCTACCTACACCTATGTAAAATCCATAAACTGCATTTATTTCCCTTGAGAGTTAATCTTTTGTCTATTTCAAGTACCAAAGAAACTTTTGATCCCAACGTCATAACCTTGGCTTTCACAAACAATGGGAGAGACTGGTCATCTAAAGTTTAGGAAAGCAAATTCACTAATAAGGTCACTTCCATCTCAGCTCCACTCGCCTCAGCCTTTGGTGATACAACTACATTCTTCAAACTCTACTGTCAATAGCTTTGTCCCAAAGTGAGGAGCACATTTGGAAAAATTCTGTACTTAAAACACTCACTCAGCACTGAAGGACAAACAATGACTTACCAAAATCTTCCTGAGCTCAGTTCTTTCAAATAACTAATTTTATTTTCTTTACTTCTTAAGACAATCCAACCATTGGGGTTTAGCAGCACCCACTCAAACTGGCTCACCGTGCACGTATGTGTGGCTGTGGGCAGGACTCCTCCACCCACCCCAACCTCAAGCCTCAAGGAGAGAGGGGACACAGTGGTTGTACTTCTGCTCCACCAGCAAGGATGGAGGGCTAAGAGCCAGGAAGGGGAAGGGAACAGAGGTGCTGGTGTCTCCACACACTGCTGTCTCCCAAGGAGTGCTCCAAGTGGGAGGTCAGCTCAGGACAACTCTGCATGACTAAATGAAGCACGAGATGTGATGAGGGAACCAGACCTGCAGTCCCAGACAGCCACTCCTTTCTTCCAGTGTTTACCACTGGGTGCATTTTAATTTCCTGGGGACAAGAGAAATCAGTAGCTTGCTGGAAAGCCAACAGTGCTCTGCAGTGAAATAGCATTTCATAGCTTGCTTCACCTCACTTTTGTCTATCTTTTCTCCTGGCTCTCCCCAAGTTTCACAGTGCTGCAAATCTTTGTTCTCTCAGAAGTGTCTGAAAACAGGAAGCTCTTCTATTTACTGGAATAATTGCATTCCTGTGCACTTAAGCATTTTCACAGCTTTTAGCAGGTACTTGCATCCAGGCATAAGAAAACGTTGTTTTAAGACCTGTTAAATTAACTGGCATAAAAAAAGCACATGCTAAATATCTTGCTGCAATTTTTTGGATCATGAAATAATTACAAACAGAGCAAGGTCAACAATCATAAATCTGCTTCCTCCTCAGTTACTGGTTTTCTGGATAAAGTCCTACTCAGGTCCAATGAAAAATATGTCTCACTCTAAAACACATACAACTGTCCAAAGGTAACATTCAGTCACAGGGAATTTCTCTACATCTTTTGTGACCAAGATACACAAGTTAGGACAGAAGCAAAGAATAAGCAGAGAAGCTTCTAACACAGCACCAGGACAAAGTTTCAAGGAAACGATTACATTTTCAGATGTCATCCAAGAAGCTCTACTCTTAGACTTCAGGTATTTTGTAAAGCCCTTCTACTTCCTAAGGAGCCTAGGGAAGCAGGACCTTTGGGAATCAGAAGGGACTCCTGTGCTGAAGAATGCTGGAGAAGAAGGCACCACATTTGCTTTTCTTTTTCACTGATGTATGTTCAAATCCCTGACTCTTGCCAGGCTCTTTTTAGAACACATCAATCAAATTAAGTAATTACACAAGATAAATCTGTGTCAGCAAAGGAGCTGACTGCTAAATGAGATGCAGAACACCAGTGCCCAGCCATGGCCTGTGCAGTGCCTCCAGTCAGGGTCAATGAGCACAACAGATCCCTCTGGCCCTGCCAAACTGTAAATGCAGGTAGTGCCTGTTGTCAGTGTACACAGCACTGGAGAACAGATGTTTGCCCGTTCAAATCCCACTACAGCACTTCATTCCTTTAACTGGGATTTTGGAGCAGCAGACAGCTGTTGGCACACAAAGCAGACTGACGTGGTGAGGCCCAGAGATAAAGATAAAGATGTGTGTGGTTTCTTGATGTAAGAGAGGAGCACATGGTACCACCCTCCTGGTGCCTGAAGCTGGGATGCAGATTTGGAATGGTGAGGATGGAGCTGAGCCATATCCTTACCACCAAATCACCAGCACCAAAGGTGGAAAATGAAGCATTATCTCATAAAGGAACCATAATGGCAACAGCTAATCCCCACAGTGATAGTAAGGATAATTAAGAAGAGAAAGCTTTACCATTGTGCCTTATCAGACTGGTTTAGTGGAAAACAGTCAATACAAGTGTGGTCTTGTATTTCAACATTTCTATCCCATTGAGAATGTATGTATCACAAACACACAGCAAGTGGGTAGCTGGGGCTCACTCCTCTGAGATGTAGAGGTTTAGGTAGAGAGGAAACAGCTCTTGCAGAGGCAGACTGCCTCATGAACTCCAAAAGTTTTCCTGCAGCCTTTCCTTCATGTCCCAACTGCTCATCTCCTCCACAGCTCAAGGGCACCTGGAATGCATTGTTATGACTGTCTGTATGTCCACATGATCCCTCCTACACAACTGCAGATTCACCCTTCTAGGAAGAGAAGAGAAAGGCAAAAAAAGAATTGCATATAGGTGAAAGATGATGAGGTTTGTGATGAGCATTAGCTCCCTGTGAGAAGCAATTCTCCAGCCTTGGCCTGGGAAAGCTCACTCAGAATGGGTGTTGTTTTCCTTTAAATTAATCTCAGATAGTTGATTCTATTATCTGGTTTCCAAGTTAAAGAGGAGCAAACCAGGGTGTGGAAAAAAGCTCTGGCTATATCCAGCTGCAAGGAAGGAAGAGGGAAGAGGAACAGAAGAGGTGTGCTTAAGTTTCTGTAAGATATTAAGGCTGTATGCTAAATGTCCATGAAAGCGTAAATTTTCAGATTAAAAATAAAATTTAAAGAGCCCAATTTCCTATGCTTCCAAGATGAAATAGATTATGGCAAGAATAACAGAAAAAGATGACAAATTCTCTAGGAGCAAACCTTTCCCACCAAGGAAGTCTCCAGAACAGAAAGCCTTGGAGCATGTCCTGAGGGCTAAGCACTCTCTTGACTGAGAAAAGGAGCAGGACTCATCAGTAAAAGAAGGACTCTTCATGGAACAGGGGGCACCTCAAGCAAAGGAGAAGAAACACTTGTGTTCCTGCAGAATGGCTCTCACTGTTCCTTTTCAAGGTAAAAACCTCCACTGCCCTGTAAGGTGACCAAGTATCCTTGTGCCTCCATTTCTTTATCTGTCAAGTGCAGATAAATACAAGTGGAGTTACCTGCAGGAAATCTGAAGGGAAATACCAGTTTTGTACAAACAATGGGTCAAGATGGAGACTTGGTGGAGTAGCAAATAAAGAAGTCCTTCAGGCAGTGATCTGAATTGCTTGACAAGTTGCATACAAGCAGGTATTTCCCATAAATAGTAATCAGATGAAAACCCAAATAAGCTGTAGGAAGAATGAGATCATTTCCACTTTTGAAATATTATTTAACATTAACATTTCCTTATGGGGATGGGCCCTATGCTCAAGGCCCTTGCAAAGAAAGGGCAGACAGTGCTGCCAAGTCCTGCTTCAAGGACTTGTCAGTGCAGGTTTACAATTGGTTCTTAGAAAGACAAGTCCCTTCCTCTCCACTGGGCTGATCCCTCAAGTCCCAGCCACACACTCCTACAGTTTTCCTAATAATGCAGCCACAGGCCAGTTAGGGCAACTCAGCAGCCTGACAAAATTAGGCTGCCAACCAGCCCAGGCTCTTGCGAAAAAGAGACCACTCTTCCATAAGATCAGCAAATTGGTTTGTCCCATCCTCCAACTCCACAAATTCAGTGAAAGAAGAGCAATTAAATAGGGACAGGCAGAGAGGACAAGGGGGAGAACAGCACTGTCCCTTCTGCAGGCAGCCAGACTTGGACTACATCCCAGTAAAGTTTGGATACACTTGTGGCACCGGGAGGCCAGGGCTGTCCCTTTTGACAGAGGCCATTTATGTCAGACTGGGCACAACAGAAACCCCAGAGCCCCACGGTGACAACTGTTACACAAACACTGACTCTCACCAGTGGGTCACATCCCTCTTGCCCCCACTTTTGCTGGCTCTGTTTGGAAATGGGCTGGTGGAGAGGAGAGCTGTGCAAAGCTCTCAAAGCACAGGCTGTAACTACTTTCTGACATTCCCTTTACTTCAGGCTGCAACATTACAGAACACAATCCATTTACTTCTGATGGAAATGGTCAAGGTGAGGCTAACCATGATGAACAGCTGAGCACCTATCCATGTGCTGCACTCTCCATGGATCACCCCAGTCACATTTACAAAGTCCAGGAAGGGTTTGTGCCATGGGCTGCTCCTCTTTGCCTCTTGAGCTCTCCCAGGTTCTCCCTCCTGGAGCACTGCTTGGTTCCTGCATGCTGGGCAAAGCCCAGCATGGACAGCAAGCTCAAGCAGCAATGCTGACCTGCAGCAGAAGCCCACCCTGCAGCAGACACAGACATAACTTGGACTTGAATGTGAATATGGTCACTCACAGACTTACAGCAATGCCCGGTACCTGATCTGTGGGAACACACCAGGAACATCCACTTAAAGGCCCATCCGAATTTCTCACTCATTCCTTAATGCATCTCCTCTCAATCTACTCAACCACTCTTCCAGAAGAATTATCAGCTCAGGTATCTCTACCACCACCTCTAATGGTGACTTGAAGTGGACAAATCTTGCAAAATAAAACCACATTAAATTCCTGTAATTTGCCAATGATGCAAGCATTGAAGTCATGAATATCTGGAGTTTTCTGTTTCTAATTGCAGATGATGTATGTACAGAGGAAGGATGCACTTGTGGCTAAAACACAGGAAACTGCATTAAGTAACAGATGATCTGAATTCTATTTTATTTCCTATGTGCAAAAACAAACCATACAGAAAACAAGAAAAGAAAAAAATGTACTTAGGCTGTGCCTCAGTTACCCTACAAGAAAGCAAACATCATTCCTGTAGCCAGCAGGTCATGTTAGGAGGTTTAAGGAGTTCACAGGCACAAAGGACTTGGGTCTTAAGAAGTTATTCATTCATTCTGAAAATTCATTATTTAACCTAAAACATATGAGATATGTGGGCCCTCCTTTGTAAGTGCACTTGTGTGAGCTGCCCATTTGAGGGCTGCAGCCAGGCATGGATCTTTGCATTGTGGGTTTGGAAGGGTGTGTGGCAAGAAGGGCTGGAATCTCACTGTGAATTCAGAAACGGGGAAAATATATGGGAAACAGGAACAGGAAGGACCACTGAGTATCAATACTCTACAAGAGGCCAAATTTGGTGACAGCATTTCCAAGCTGAGCTACAACAGCCTTGGAGAAATGTTGCTCTTCTGAATCCAGCTGAGAGCATTCCTCCAATGACTCCCCAGTCAATGTTTACATATTCTGTTGCTCATATGCAAATAACATTTATCAGCTGCCTTTTAAAGTACTGATAAATAGGCAACCTTTGGAAAGTTTTACAGTTTCCCAGCATAGCCACATGCAGTATCAGGAATGTGCTTTGTCACATTGATATAGCACAGGGTAAGAGAGAATATGTCCCAATTTCACAAATCACAAGGAAGCAGCTGCTCTGCTCTATTCTCTTCACTTCTGAAAATGTAAGGAGCACCAAAAAATAAAGATAAAGTAGTCTAATAATGTAGTATTAGCACAGAATCAGAAACATTTACATATGTGATTCCTCTGACAAATAATTACTGCTTCAATTGAGCCTTAAAATACATTTTACTTGCACTCATTTACAAAATGAAAATCAAGTGATATCTCTTATTTTAGAACTACCCCTGGCAGTAAGAAAAGGTCTGGGAAAAACTAGCACTTTTTACTCTACAGCTTATGCTCTGTTGATACCAAGCCCTATCTCCCTAGCCTAGATCCATAATAAAAATTTCATTACTCTCCCTAGATCTAAGATGGTTTGGAAGCTAGATCTGGAGGCTAGTCTACCTTTTTTATTTTTTTTTTTTAATCCCCTTGAGTAAAATTTTGCAAAATAAATTATGGAAATTTCATCAAATCCTGAAAGAACAGGGAAGCTGCTCTGCTGGCAGCCTCCAGGAGGGAAGGTGTGCCCTCCCTCTTCCCAGCATGCCCAAAGCTGCAAAGGTCTCTTGGGGTTGCTAGCAAGCCTCAAGCTGCTTTCCTCTCCTCTGGGTTATCCCTCGTGTTAATAATGCCAGAAAGGATCTCCATCTTCCAATGAACTGGAGCTGCAGGCTTTATTCTGTGTCCCTGTGTCACGTACCTTCCTCCTAGCCTTCAAGCAAATGATGTTTTGTCCCTTTAAAATATTTTCCAACCAGATCTCGAGGTACTTTGCAAAACTGAAACATAAAACACATGATCCTGATAATGCAAGGAGGCAACTATATCACCTGGACTGAGAAGGGAATGAAGTAAACCCAGACTCAGTCCTGGCAGGATTTTCAAGGTGTATGAGCAGGGAAGATCCCTGACTTGAAACAAGTATCCATAGCAGCCTGTAGGGAACAGACCCCTTCCATTTAGGATCAGAAATATGTCCAAGATAACAGAGAATCCTACAGTCATTATGGTTGGAAAAGCCCTGCAAGATCAAGTGCAGTCCTTGAGCAAACACCACCATGTCAACTCAACCACAGCATTAAGTGCCACCTAAAATAATTTCTTGAACACTTCCAGGGATGGTGAGCCACACATGCTGACACAGCATTCTCCACATACAGTTCTCAAAAAATGCAGACAATGTCAGTCTGATTTCTGAAATGCAGAAAACGAGGCACAACAATCAGAGCCACCAAAAAATAAATGAAATAAAAAGTTAACTGTGCAGCACCATACCAGTCTGAGACACAAACAGGAACTTGCAGAAGCTGCCAAAAACCTGAAGGAATAGCTGAGACACAGAATCAGTGCGTTAGTCCTGACTCTCACCTTGAGTTTAGTATTACAGTCAGATCAGGTCAGCACTGGGCAAAGACACACTGCTCCTCTGGCAAGGCTTCACACAAGACACATGTTTGAAAAATAAAGTGTGTGCACTTCAGGAACATAAAAATGCTTTATGGAATCCTATTTTTAACACTAAATGCCACAATGAACTATGGGAAAATCTAGAATTACAGCAGGAAACAGAAAGAAAAGCTCAGTTGACCTGAGCCTGGGGATTTTTCAGAGGTGCAACTGCAGAGGATCACAGGAGCCCTGGGGCTCTCACAGCTGCTGTGGAGGGAGCACATTCTTCACGCTCTTCTGGAGAAAAACAAATAGATCCTGACCATGCTGCTGGCAAAACAAAAGGAGGCTGGGAATTCACAAGTTCTTGCGTGCACCTGCAGGGATATTTGACAAAAGTGAACTCATCAGATCGTGTTACTGTTGACATTTCATCTGTCACAGGGAGCTACTCAGAAGTCACCCAGCAGTATCAGGGTGTTCATTCGAGGCAGCACAACTGCAAGTACACCCAGGCCTTCCCTGCACCCCTATTTTTCTCCATCTCCTTGCAGGAGGCAGAAGCAAACATCTCCACCCAGTGCTTTTCCAACTCCACTGATTACACAGGATGGTTAAGATGTCAAACTGCCAGGGATGTGCAACTTTTTACGCACCCTAGGACAGGTAGGTGAATCCTGCCTGGCATCTGACACAATGCCAACTCTCATTGTGATGAAGATATCTGGAATGAGTCTTTGGATTTAGCAGTTTGCTTCTCCTCACACTCTCCAAAGCCTCTAACTGTTGGCTATCCCTTTAACAGGTTTCTCAAGCACCTTTAGAGAGACCCATCCTCAGCAAACAGTCCTACAGCAAACAGATTTCACTTTCAGTTAAATTATGTTCTAAAAGCCAAATGAAGCAAATAGGGGGCATCCCTTGTCCCCTCATACCCACCTGCACCAAAGGGAACTGGACCCTCCAGCAGAGGAGGGCCAGGCAACTCTCTGTAATGTGGATAGGCACAGTTCCCACCAAATTCTTGAATCCAACTGTGGCTTGATCACCTTGTCATTTTTACAGCCTTTTACCCTGGGCAACTCACAGACAGTAAAAATATTCTCCACATAAAGAAAGAAGATGAAGATCTGAAGCTCTGTATATAGTGTTTGCTAAAAATACCTCTTTGGAGACATCCCTTGCCAAATAGGTGCCAAAACTTCAAAGGCTGAATTATCATGTTGAAATATTTGAAAAGGGAGTTGTTTTGATTCTTGTGAGGCATGGCTGGCAGGCAGAGATGGCATCTTTCAGCTCCAAGACCTGGTCCAGGCAGTAACTGGAAATAGCTCTTTGGTGGCTTACGTGAAATCAATCAAGGGATCTCAGTCCAGCTTTCAGCAAATTAGGAACCACATCACAAAAGCATCTGTAAGAGTCACTTCCTTTGTTGATGCCATTCTAAAGGCCAAGGACTGAATAAGGTAGGGAAAAAAGATTTATCCTCCCTCAAAATAGCACACTCCTTCAAAACACAAATTGCTTTTATCCAGCATCTTTGGTGAAAGCATCCCAGTGCATTTTTACTAAATATGAACTCATCTAAGTATTTCTGTAAGTAATACCTGAAACCCAACACTCCACCAGTAGTAAAGCCCTAGACCTGCTGGCTTCCAATATGTGCTAGAACCACGCAAAAGGAGAGCAGGAATATTCCGATCCCACATTCTACCTACCTTTCTTTCTGGAGCCAACAAAATTTTCAGAGCTCTCAAGCATTATTGTTTAAGAAAATTTAGCACAGAAACAGAGGTTCACCTTGAACCAACCACTTCATTTCAAAGAAATCAATCATTAGTTGTATTTGCCTTGTATCTTGCCAGTAAAATGGCATGAAGCAAGCAATACAAACTTAGAAAACTAAGTAACAATATTTTTGACTCTGCTTTAAGAAAACAAAGTAATTTTAGCTGGATGTGTCACAAACACAATTCAGAGCAATAGCTCTGAAAGCACCAGTCGATTCCATTAATTAACTGGAACTTTTTGCATTGGGATGGCACAAAGTAACTGAATTTAATCACACTTAATATTAGGGGATTCAAAGATACCGAGTTGAGCAAAAAGAGTGTATTTCACTGAGAGATGAAAGCTGACTGAATTTTGGTGCTTTGCAAACAGCTGCTGAACTGATTGAATGATGCCTGTGAAGTACACAGGGTCAAATGTGGTCAGTACCTCAAAGAGTACCACATTTCAATATTGAAAAACATCTCAGTACACTCGTATCTGTCTAGCACTTCAAAAACTGTCCTAAGCATCCACAACAGACACAGGATTATCCTTTGTCAGTCCCCTAGTCCTCAAAGCTGATGAGAATTATACCACCAAATTCAATATGGGAAGTAGATTTATCAAAAAAAAGAGGCTTCTTGGTTAGAATTAGCATTGACTGAGGTACCAAAGAAAATCAAGAATTACAAGAAATCATTAGGTGTTTATTTTATTCATACATTAGTCAATGCAATTAATCTGGAAAGCCATTGGAATGCATTCAGTAAAGCTTCCTTACTAAATTTTACTTTGTTAAAGACCCCACAGTTAGAGTCATGCACAAACTACATTCCTGATCTATCCAAGGAAGAGAAAACTGGAGGGAAAGGCAAAGGCAGGTGCTTGCTATAGCACAGGACAAAAAGCCCCTGTTCCCCTGCCTAGATGTACATAAATACTGGCAGCCCACTGGTGTCAGTGACTTCATCTTGTAAAACAGGTGCTTTGTTGACAAGATCATCCCCACCCCTGAACAGAAGGAAGCTGCACCCAAAGCACCAATTCAGATGTTCCAGACAGGAGTCTGGCCTTCCATCCAAAACAAGCCTGAGCTGCATTACTCCTACTGGGGTTTACTAATTTGCAATATCTAAGGAGGATTTACTTTAGGATTCAAAGAGAAGGGGCGTGGGTGGCTCTTAATTAACCAATCTTTGTGGCAAAACCCAGCCTTGCCTTGCCATGCAATAGAAGGAGGGAAAGCTCTTGGATTCCACAGTAACATAAGAAAATCTCATTCTGCAGTTGCATTCTCCAACTGCACACAGGCAGATGCAGATTCACTCTCCGTAATGTCCTAAGTAAGGATACAGAAGCTTTTATCCTCTCAGTCTGTACATCTTTAAAGATGACATGACTGATGCAGAGCACTCCAGCAAAAGAACCAATAAAATACATTTATGCTCTGGTTCTCAGACTGAGAAAATTACAGTCACAGAAAGACACTGTCAGGACTAATTTCAAAAAATAGCTTCTACAAGTTATAAAATACAAATAACAATAACAGCTTTCAGTTTCTTGAATTTTTTTTTAAAGCAAAACAGTATATGCAAAATTGTCGTTATAATTGTTCTCTTGTGGCCCTTGCTCTGTAAGCAGCACAAGCTCATCCCATGCCTAGGGGTCAACACCTGAAACTGGACTGAACCATAAACAAAACTGAAACTGGCTTTCTAAATATTGATGCTTGTTTAACAAAAAAGGAAGAGAGAAAATTAGCTAAAACTACTTATCTTTATATTAGAGTGTAACAATTCCCCCCCATTACTTCATAATTACTTCCTTTTTCGACTTTCCACTATGATTTCAATCCTTTCAAATGCAGTGATCCAAAGTACACACTAAAAAAGTATGTGTATCCACTGGTTGTTCCCTCAATGCTCCTTTTGATTCTAAAGATTGTTTTACAGAGATTGTTTTTTTTTTTTAATTGTTATTTTCTTTATTTAAACATGAAAAGGGCAAGTATATTTCTTCATTGTACCCTCACAAAGGCCAGAGTTTTGCATTTACTGAGGACCAAAGGTGGAGGCAGCAGTATTTCTGGCAGGCTCCAAGGCACCTTTTTGCAGCAGAGGTGTTCAGCAAAGTTATTCTGTCAGCAGCCAGGCTGCAGCACAAGCTCCAGTCAGTGCTGTAGGTCAGTGTGTATTCAGACACCAGAAATTCTTTCTTCCCTGGGTTTAGTGATAAAATGTTCATCCCTCCTGAACTCTGAAAGGGATTTGTTCTTCCTTTTTTCATGTGCCAGTACAAAAGTGGCTTATGTGTCTGTGAGCAAACGCAAACAGTTCACATGAATCAGGAGCCCTCTGGGATTAAAGGGGGCTTAAAGGTATCCAAGTGTGAGCCTAAGACTCTGGAGTTATGAATGAACCCCAGCTGCCACAGACAATGCTTTCAGCCTGAACTGGGAGCAGGGAACAGGACAGGTTGTAGTCAAATGCCTCCTGAAAAACCAAGTGGAAAGTTCCTTTAGGTCTCCCTACAGCAGCATCAGCACCACTGATCCTCACTGAAGGAGCTGCGATTAGAGCTGAAATACATTAACTTAAACATCCACATATTGGTCAAGCCCATGGACACATCCATGGCCTGAAATTCTCTGCATTGATATATCAGTATGCCATTCATTTCAGACTCCTCATCATGACAAAGCCCAGAGCAAGGCTGGGAAGACAAGAGCACACACATCATCACTCCTGTCACAAGAAATTTGTATAAAAGTTCATTTGCATCTAAATGACATTCCAGGTATAGCCCACTCTTTAGAAGTGCCAGGATTTACCTGCTCAAACTGATTAGCTGGTAAACACCTTCTAATCCTCACCTGGACACGTTCATCCTACCATGCCAGCACAGCTGGAATCCAAGCATTCATCCCACAGATTTGTTCTCCTGTAACACTACCATACCTCCACAGCTTCAAATATTGGAGACAACTTTGCACCTGGGGCTCACAGTGACTTCAGTGTGTTCCTTCCTGTTGAAGGAATGGATGAATGTTGCCTGTAAACACTATTAATTACTGAGAACTAGAGCAGTCAAGAACGGGTGCAATGTAAGAAAGAAGGTAAAAAATTTTCCAATTTCTTTGAAGATTTGCCAGCAAAGCTTGAAAACTTAAAGCATTTCACTTTGTTCTTTTCCCTTTATCACTGCCTCATGAAAAAAAAAAAAAAAAAAAAAAAAAAAAAGAAGACAGGGAGAAAAGAGAGGAGAAAGATTTAATAGGCAGAAGAATCCCCTTCTCTATGCCTTCATCTTCCAAACAACTGGTATTGTTTTTCCAGTTTTCCTTCTCAAAACCTTCCTGCAATTCAATCTCTAATCTGAAACTACTTTCTGAAGAGGCCTGTTCCTGCTACCACAGCTCATCATAACTTAGTGATTTCCAACCCGTGGTCCAGAGGAATGGGAGGTGGATGATGGGCTGAGAGTGTGTTGTGCCTTGACAGCAGTCTGGGGTTCACTGGACTTGGGAACCACAGCCTCAGAAAATTGCTCACTGTCATTTTGTCCAACTTCAACTTCACTTTGATTTCACGAAGAACAGGCAACTTACAGATTATTCCAGGTGTTCTTAACATAATTGTTGCACTTTTTTGTTTGGGTGTTGGTTTTGGGTTTTTTTTAAGAGGGAAAAAAAACACCACAGAAAAGTCCCTAATTGCTACTTAGGCAATTGTGCAGTGAGGTCATCATATCCAGACTACAAGTGGGGCCAAGATGCTCAAGTGATACAGACTTCATTTGATTTCTCCTTTGCTATTAAACACAAAGCAGGAGTCTCCATACAATAATTAACCATAAGAGGAACCATCTAATACACTTCAACATAAAGTAGTCATTTAAATTCTTTGCTCACAGAAGATTTGAGCCGAATTCATAAAGAATTCTCCTGTTTTAATAAACCTTGATTATCTGCCCTTAGTTACTACTTCATTAGACTCTACCTATGGCTGTGAAGATTGAGGAAGGACTAAACAGTAAGACTTTACTAGAAATTGTGCTTACAATATCATCAAGGTTGGTTGGTTTGTTTCTCTCCTCTGCCCCCCAATAAACCTGAATATGAATATTTTCTTTCCTACAGTATTCATGGAAAGGGAGATACATGCTATAACTAATTTCATGAAGTGAAGGACATAAACTATCAGCAGGCAGATTAGTTTAGCAAGAGAAATTTTCTTTAGGCACAACAAAATTTTTGATTTACACAAGTGAAATACAGTAAGTCAGTCAAAGAACAGCCACTCACCTGTTCAACCAGAACTCTTTGTCGCTTTAGTGGAATCAACCAAGCACAAACAAAACCAATGAAATACACTGACAAAGATGCATGTTAATGACATAAGAAAGAATGAAATTCCTTTCTTTCACCTTATCTTGAAAGTTGGAATTTGCTGCAGTGCACTTGACTGCCTTCTAAGACATGCAACTATAGGATCTGTACCACAGGGCAACCTTACTTCAGAGAATCCCAAACTGGTTGGGGTTGGAAGGGACCTTAAAGAGCATCCAATTCCAGCCCCATGCTATGAGCAAGGACACCTTCCACTATCCCAGGTTGCCCCAAGTTCTGTCCAACCTGGCCTTGGACACTTCCAGAGTTGGGACAACCACAGCTTCTCTGGGCACCCTGTGCCAGGGCTTCCCCACCCTCACAGGGGACAATTTCTTTCTCATATCCAACCTAAACCTGCTCTCTGTCAGTGTGAAGCCATTGCCCCTTGTCCTGTCACTCCAGGCTCTTGTCAAGAGTCTCTCTCCATCTTTCCTGTGGGCTCCCCTCAGGCACAGAAAGACCACAATGAGGACACCCCAGAGCCTTCTCTTCTCCAGGCTGAACAATCCCAGTTCTCCCAGCCTTTCAAACTGCCTTGCTAAGTCTCACCAAGAGCATTTGCTACACCAGTGTCTGATAACCAACAGCCATTACCCCACTAAACAGGAATGTGCTTTAACAGCTGCCTGTTACCTGTCTGTACCAGCCACAGCTCTCATTGCTGAGTGACTGCGTCCCACAGAGAACTTCGTGTGCAGAACACAAAATTCCCTTATAGTTCCAGATTTTACAGCTTGTTAAATTATACTTTTAATTACTCTTAAACAGGCTTCATTCTACATACCCAATTGCTACTGTTTGAAGAAACAGGTACTCCTGCTAAATCCCTACCTTGTGATTAAATTTGTTCTCCTTTCCTGCTCTGCGAACACCACAGAGCACAGAACAGAGGAGTCTTTAACTTCAAGAAACAACAACTGTCTTTAAACAATGCAGTGTAATGCTTATGTCTGGGGAGCTACTAATATAAGCTTTCCTCTTCATACAGGACTCAGCAGGCTAAAAATTAGTGACATTTTAAGTGGAACAATTCTTTCATCATCATTTGGCTGCTGTTTTGGTTACCTCCCTTATAAGGCACCAGCAAGAGGGAAGGGCTGGGAACACATTATGCAACTGTTCATTGTAAAAAATAATTAAAACAAAGTTTTAGAAATGCCTGTAATAAACACTTTTCCAATATACAAAAGACAAAAGGAGCCTGGTGCCATTGGTCTGAGGTCTGCCATTTCTACTGGACTAATCTGGAAAAAGGGAATTTCTCCTTAAAGGAAAGTTTTTTCTCAGTTTTTATGGGAAAGAGTGGAACACTGAAGGCTGTGAACTGCCCCTGCCTTCTCCAGAGTCTGGTTCAAATCTAGCTAACCAGCCAAAGAGGCAGCTCTGCCCTGGGAAATAGTGGGGCAATACTGGGACACCTGCGTCCTGTACCCTCCTCTGTGCTCAGGTGAGATCCATGGAAATCTAAGACATCTAATTCCAAGTTCAGCTTCAAGCAATGGTAAGGGGGTTTTGTGGTGAGGCCATCCAAATCTTGGCTGGTTTGCACACAACAGCCCTCCTGCAGACAAGGAAATATCCTTTGGAATTTACCTATCAGTTCAGCTGTAAGTAGGTTTTTTTTTTTACTAGTGAAGTCATAAAAACACTGAGACTTTCTACCCACAGAACAGACTCAAGAGTCTCCAAACTGGCAGCGATCTGGCAGGAAGAGGCCCCATCTGTCCTTTGGGGGGTTCTCAGTGATCCTGGAGGAAGTTCATGGCACAGCACAAGTGTGCCAGAGAAGATGTCTCACTCTCTGTTGTATCAGGGACAGGCCTGTAGCACCAGGAGAGCCCCCTAAGCACACACAGCTCTCCACTTGTGACAAGCTGCTCCTGCCAAGCCCCTTTCTTTTGTCATTTCTGCCTTCAGCAGTCATTCAGGGTAGTTAGGTGCCTTACTGAAGTGATGACTTTCATTCCCTCCTCATCCTTTGGTTATGGGAATGGAAGTCATGGCTACTGCCCCTTCCATACTCCTGTGTATGGAAGCTGAGAGTCTTTGCAACTCCTATGGCTTGGTGCAACCCAATATCTTCATTTTAACTGCATTCAACTGTGCACAACTGTGTTTCCCATAAGCAATATTCTCCTACAGTGCCTCATAAAAAGGGCCTTCAACCAAGTACAGCTTTCTGCAAAGGCACCCACTTGACTCAAGTTTTCCAAGTGTTTGTCTGGGGGATGGTCGGCTTGGTTTTGTTCCCCTACCAGGAGATTTAATTGCTAAAATACCTTGGCACATTTTATAAATGCAGTACTTAATGTGACATTACACACAGTGCTCTCAGAATAGTAAACAGCTCTCTTTATTACACAGAGTAGAAAAAGGTTTCACAACCTTTCATCTGGTCAAAGATAAGAAAAAATTTTTTTGCTTCCCCTTCTGTGGAAGGAAATTTAACACACTCCAATATGCCAAGGTCTTTGCTAAGACTGGAGCTCCTCTACAGCATGCCAGTGATCACAGGCTCAAACTCTGGAACATAAAGAGACATAGCTAATATAAGTTAAAATACAGCAAACACTCTTCCTCTCCCATACAGATCCGAGTTATCGCTTTACTTCCTCCCTCCTATTCATTCTGTCACCTTTGATAAACTCCATCTGTTTGCACAACCAGCACACACCAAACTATTACTTCATCTTGGCTGTTCCGCGTTACTAAAAGGTGAATACGATTCCCTTTTTACTGCTTCAGGACATTCTCACTCTCGTGAAATCCCATAAACCCAGGCTACCATTTTAACCAGCCATCGCTCCTTTTACCAGTAAAAACACAAAGCCAAGTGTTCCTTAGATAATCAAAATCCCATAGAATTGGAACAGTCTTCCAAATTCTAGATATCTGTTCTGATCAGTTTAACTCTCATTAAACCAAGTATCAGTTAACTAATTTGCAAGTTTGTAGGTATAAATAGAGGCATACAACAGAAACTTAGTTCCAAGTCTACAGTTCAAACCAGAATTTAAATCCAACACCTAAATTACCAAGAAATCAGAAAACCAGATATTTGAAGCACAAAAATTCATATTCTTTCCTGATCCACCATTTTCCTTTGCTTTTTTTAATCTGTAAAAAGTATTTAGTAAGATATCAATGCATGCCTTACAAGATTACCTGATTTCACAAGTAAGGCAGTACTAACTATGACAAGTACCCACTTTAATGCTTCCCATACTGATTGAATTATTTATGACAAGAAAACTGAGTTTTTCTTGATCATTTATTCATTCCCATACTTCCTGTTTTGTTTTATATTGTTAGGAAGAAAATCTTCTATTACTTCCCCATGCAAATATAGGAGCAGTGGGACTGCCAGAAGTTACTCTGCAGTTTTAAACTACAGGCTTGCAGGATTTTCTATACCAATCAAATTATGAAGTCTACTCTGCTGCATTTGACAACTAATTTCTGTGCCTTCAAGACAAGATTCTGCCATCTTAAATACAGTTCACTATATAAATTCATAACATCAAATAAATAACTCTTCCCTGAGTCCTACCTTACAATATTAAACTGGCTTACCCTTAGTGTAACAATTTTTTGCACAACAAAAGCTGTTATTTAATCACCAGACTTTGAAAAATTCTGCAGCAACCCATATCAAAAATTAGACTCCAGTTATTTATCAAACCCGTATTTTCAAGCCACAGCAATGCAATTACCACTAGTGGTAGGTCTGCTCTAAGTGCAGCTATATGTTGGAATGAGCAACAAGAGAAGATTAAATGATTTTGTGGACAATTGTATGTTTGATTTATGTCAACTACCATTACCCTAAGACACAAAGCCTCTTTCTGGGAGACTAAAAGCAAACCATTTACTATATAATATCAGCTTAGCAGGCTCTGTGCTGATGAATACTGCACTCAGAAGCAATTATTTTCACTACAATTTCCATGTCTACCCTGCATCTCCTGGAATACAAATATCAAAGTTTATCAATTGGCTTCACATTTTAACTAATGCTCAGCTTAAACTTGGTTGGGAAGAACAACATTTTTATTGGAATGAACATGAACTGAGCAAAACCTGAATCTGTAGGGAGAAGATAAGCTTTGAAAGCAAGACAAACCCACTAGAGAGATCCAGCGGACACAGACAGTGACTAAGCTCCTTGTGGTCACTACAGGATTCAGGAGCCATCTCAACCAAAGCAGTAACCTAAAGGATTAAAAAAAATCTCCTACCCACCATTCAAACTTCAGGGACTACAGACAGATGAGCAAAGGGAGGCTACACAGAACTGAGAAAGAACAGGTAAGCACACTTCAGCCACATGCACTGTGCATGCACTGAACTCCAGTGTGGTATCTCCTATTATTCCAATCCAGGAGAGTCCCAGCAGAGACTCCACTGCAGATCAGACCCTCCAAGGTCCGCACCAAAAAGCTTACACAAGCAGGTCCACAACAGATCATCTGACAGAAATCCAAAATTTCTGTTCTCCTGGGAACATTCCCTCACCAGAGCACAGGCCTGGTCCAAGTCCACTGCAAGTTAATGATGGGGTGTGGGTTTGCTGCTTGTTTTTTTAAGACGGACTAACTTTCTGGGGGGAAAAAAAAAAAAAAAATATAAAGCATGATACCTGTCCTCTGTAAATATTTACTTCTGAACTCTGCTTAGCAAGTGGCTTGGGATTTGTCTTCCCCTGAAATGTTTGAGAAATGTATGTTTAGAATTTTTTTAAGCTCTGTTAAGCAAAAATATTTAAATTGAACATACAGTATGCCAAGTATATCATGAAAAACAAATGAGTTCACCGAGCTACACAAATTTGACTTCTCCTATCCAACACATTTCTCAACAAAACCAGGAAAACATGTCTCCATATGGCACAGAAGGTAAAACTGCAGCAATTCCATTAGATACAGTAACAGATTTCTCACATGCAATGAGGGTGCCCACTGATTATCACCTCCCAGGTCAGTAGCCTATGGGCTTCTATTTCTTTTCACTTTTCAGAGTAAAATTAAAGCTGACATTCTTTCATTCCTAGAGGATGAGGAATGAAAACAATTTTTCAGATTCCTGTGTATGTTCAGGCATCTTTTATGGAGCACGCACAACAACTTAGGGAGATTTATTAGCGTTATAAACACTCACAAACAAGATCCATCTGCTTTAAGTGACTTTATAAAACTGTAATCAAAACACTGAATCAGCACACCTGACAAACCCCAAAATCTACAGTCAACAAAAACCCCACTGCTCTCCAAAAAGAAGGCAAAAGCAAAACCAATGCATCCCACCAAATACCTTACAGGAAACTTGTCTAAAAAACAAAAATCAGACTTCGGCATTGCTTCTGATTCAGAGGCTACAGCAAGGCTTATTTATTCCCAGTCTGGATTTCGCAAGGGAAAGCCAGGTACATCAGCGGAGGCACGCGTGTGAACTCTGCTATTCTAACCCAAGGCGTTCCAGATCAAGTAAAACCAAACAACTGCGAAACCTCTGTTAAGTTCTTAGCATTAAACTTTTACCTGAGTCAATGAGAATTGTCCAAAGACACAGAGCACGAGCCGGACAGCCAAACCACGGGGGCCTCAATCCCAAACTCCTCCGGCTCGGCAGAAGGTTTGGGATTTCCTCCTCCCGCGAGTAGAAACTTGTGAAGGTTCTGTTTGCTTTTCTAAGCGCATTACGGAGATAATTTCGTCCCTTTATTTATTTATTTCTAAAGCCGGCAGGACACCCTTAAGCCCAGAGCCACGATCTGTAGCACGAGTACAGCCCAGCCGTGACCCTCCCGGCGGGGTCCCTGCACAGCCCCGTCCCTGCTCCCCCCCGCCGGGCTCACCTGTGTCCCCGCACCGACACCCCCGGGGGACACCTCAGCCTCACAGCCGGCGGCAGGGAGACAAGTCACCCCGGGGTCAGCGGGACGAGCCACAAGGCATCCCGGGAGCAGGGAGAAGAGTCGTCCGAGGAGCAGGCGGGCGAACTGCCCCGCAGCCCAGAACCACCCCCGATCCTCCCCGCAGCCGAGGCTGAGGCTGCGCTCCCACAGCCTCCACGGCGATGGCTGCTCCTGCTGCCTCACGGTGCGGGGGGAGGAAAGAGGGAAGGCAGAGGGAGATTCCCAGTCTCCAGCGGCAGCGTGCCAGGGCCGTTTCCGCGGGCAGCGCCGGGGCGGAGGGTGCCCGGCTCCCCTCAGGACCCGGCTCGCCTCNGCGGCCGCGGGGCGAGCTGGGGCCACCTCCCTGCTGATCCCTGTGCCATCCCAGAGCACACGGCACGGGATCCTGTCCAGACGGGTCTGGAATATCCCCAGCGAGGAGACTCCCCATCCTCTCCGGACTCGGTCTGCACAGGACACAAGTTCTGCCTCCTGTCCAGGTGGAGCTTCCTGGGCTCAGTCCCTGCCCGTTCCCCTGGTGCCACTGCTGGGCCCCACGGAGCAGAGCCTGGGCCCTGCTCTGAGCCCTCCCTGCTCACAGGGACACACAGGGCTGAGGGCCCCTCTCAGCTGGGGCTCCTCTCCAGGCTGAACAGCCCCAGCTCCCTCAGCCTTTCCCTGTCACAGATGCTCCAGGCCCTGAATTATCTCCACAGGCTCTGCTGGCCCCGCTCCAGGAGCTCCCCGTCCCTCCTGTCCTGGGGAGCCCAGAGCTGGACACAGCACTCCAGATGTGCCTCCCAGGGCTGGGCAGAGGAGCAGGATCACCTCGCTCTACCTGCACCTCTTCCCAATGCACCCCAGGATCCTGTCTCTCCAGCCCAGCATAAACCTTGGCACTCAGCAAGCTCTGACAGTCGGGACTCGCTGAAAGGCTCGTGTTTGTGACGGGTCTCACAGACAGGAGTTAAAGTGGCCTCGGCTATGTAGAAGGTAAATCTGAGAGCTCAGATTGGAGGATTGACAAAGCACAATCATCTGCTTCTGTCACGGCCTGGGGCATGTGGAAGCGAGGGAAAGCTTGTCTTGATGTCGTCACTCGACTTGAGAATTGCTGATGAGGAAGACTTAACTGACAGAAAGGTTTGATTTATTTTACCTCATTAGTCTTTTATGTAGAGATAGGGAACTTAGGAGCTCTGTGCACTAAAGCAGATTTCTTGCCCAGAGACCTTAGAGTTTGGGACCTACAGAGAGCTGGGAAATCCACAATGAACCTCCCTGAGCACTGTGAACCTACTTGCTGAGACCAGGTTTTGAAAGCATTAGATTTTGTAGGTTTGAAATAACAGAAGCATGTTTTAACTTGAATGAGGTGCAGGAGTGCTTCCTGAAGGAACTGACTGTCCTTCGGGACATCTGAACTCTAGTCCCATGTTTGAAACCTGAGGTAATGAAGTTGTGCACTAACATTCACCATGTGCTGGCAGCACGGACACATAACCCAGAAACAGAATAGCAAGAGGGGGAAAGACACTCTGCGATAAATAAATTCAAAATAAAATGGTTATGGACTTGGAAAAGTGATGTTTCACTAAAGCACTTCCCAGAGCCAAAGTCCTTTAAAATCTCTGTCGGTAGCAGTGGTCAGTGGGAATGAGGGACACCCCTACCCCACAGCAGGAATGGGGACTGGTTTTGACTGGGGATTTTGTGTGTTTGTGAGTTGTAAGCTTTGATTTCAGTACCTCACTCCCGTCTGCCCCCCCAAAGCTGTCACGGGGAACTCGGAGGAGGCAAGGTCAGTGTCAGAGAGATGATGAGGCCCAGCTGTGACAATGAAAATGGAATGAATATTCACAACGTGACGTTCCGGTTCCTGCCTTGCTGCTGGTGCTCCTCTGGTGGGTCCTGCCAGCACAGCAGATGGCAAGCACTGAAAGGCTGTTGTGCCAGTGGAAAATTACTGAGTTTTGCTGGTCCTGTGCATGTATGTGGATGTGTGAGGGGGAAAGTGGGGAAAACCTCCATTTATTTAATTATTTTTGAGAGAGAAAGGGAAACAAATGGTTCCCTAAGACCACAAAAATTACTGGCATATAAAGAACCAGTCTCTTGTTTTAGAGAAATGAGGCATGTGTGTTCACATTTTGAGTTTTCCATATAATTCCTAAAACTTTCCCCATAAATCAGGGTTGTGAATTTTTCTAAATAACAGTGCAATTAAAAAGAGAAACAATATATCAATAAAATAATTGGCTGGTGCTCGAGAGATCTATGGAAAAACTAAGTATTTCATGTTTCTATTTTTATGTGGCTATAAAAGTATTCACGTCAGCAGACATTCCATCACAAAACACACATGGCTTATTTTAATTTTTTTTATTTTAAATATATATTTTAACAGAACTGGACACATAGGAGGTTATCTCACTGCTATAAAAGTCTGATTTAATGGGTTCACCACTATTGCAGTTGAAGTTAGTGGGCTGGTGCCTCATGGGAATAGTTGAGCTTGTGGATAGTCTTTGAACGTCTGCACACCTGAAGAAACCCACAGCCAAATGCTCATCCCAAAATGAACCACGGCACAGCCAGACCTGCAGTGTCTGTGCAGGCAGAAGACGTTTGCTTGTTGTTGAAGAAATACCTGAGGTTTTAACCCAAACTGACGCAGTGCAACCATTACCACCAGCCCAATGAACTTGTGTGTATTCCCAGAGTAACGTAGAAAAAGCAGCACCTATTCACTGCGTAGAAGGGCATCAGCTCTTTAAGCTGCCAGGCATAGGAGTTAGACAAACATTTTGAAACAAAAGCTTTGCTCTGAGCATGCAAACTTCTGCAGGGTGTGTGCTGTCCCAGCCCTGCAAGCTGTGACAAGCGGCCAAGGTCCTGCAGCCTCTGCTCCGGCAGCCCCGGCTGCAGCAGCAGCAGCAGCAGCAGCAGAATCCACCGCGGTGCACAGCAATTAAAGGCAAACACAAAAGCCCAAATACCTCCTGTCAAATTCCACCGAACCTCTGAAGCCTTCGGAAAACTTAGGGGAGCGTCTGTAGCAAAGCAAAACAGCGTTGTCCTCGTTATTGCAGTTCAAAAGAGGGAGAGCTTGTCAGAAAAAGGACATTTAGGTGAGGGTTTGACATTTCTTTCTTTGCAGTCAATTGGTGTAACAAATCCAAATTGCTGTATCAGAGTCATGCTGGAGACGTCTCTTGGAAAGATTCAGAGGGGATTTTAACTATGAAAGCTCCTTCTTAGCATCAGAAATAACCTATCAATGTTTAATTCACAAGTAGTTTGCCTCTAACTACTTAATCAACGTTTAGGAATCAATTCTGATGTTCCTTTCTTTCTTTCTTACTGTTTTGCCAATATAGCCCAGGTGTATTTCTTAAGAATAAGCCAGAGAAATTCCAGAACACTTAAAATTGGTCAGGAAATAATGCAGAGCTAGGTAAATGTAGTGCAAGCCATTCAGAAACATTCCCACTGATTTTCTACTTTCTTATTACGGCTTTTTTTATCTGCTGTTGATACTACTTGTAATCCAAAGTGTGTACAAAATATGAATTTAACATGGGGTGTATAATTTTTGCCTCACCTCTTAACCTAGGGGCAGAACACATCATTTGCCATGTCTCTTAAAAATAAGAAAAAGTTAAATGATGTCAACAAATAAGTAATATTCGGTTTTAAACATTAAGTGCCATTTGAGGGTATTTGAAACAGTCCAGCTCTATTCCATACAGACAACCACATACTGTTCTATATCCACACCCTTTCTGAGAAAGTTCTAGTTTATATTTTCCTGAAAGCCCAGATAACTTTCTTTATAATAATAGCATCTATGTCACAGGGAAACCATTTATATTTCCATGTGTGAAGTCTGAGGAACAAAGCAACTCATTCAGCTCTACAAAATCAAGGAAATTGGTACAGTCACCTTACAGACTGTCAACTCATATCCTGAACATCTTAGCAACTCCCTGCAGCCCTTCCAAAACCAGGATTTTGCCAATTTTCAATACCATTGAAATTACTTCTTTCCTATGTAAGTAGTATAATTTTTTTAGTATGAATTTCTGGCTTGGCTGTGACTTTTGCAGGCAATTTGGAACCCACAGCATAGTTCTTCCTGGCACAGAGATACCAGATTCCTCAGGCAGGAGTTAAAGATGTGACAAATTTGATTTGTTTTGTAAGCAATTAAAATATTTATAGCTGAGTTAGCTTAAACAACGTCATATCTTAAAATATTATTCCTGGATTCTCCTTGGAGAAAATCCTTGGTGGACTTGCAAGAGACATATTTAGTACATGATCTTTTTCCGTAAACAAAGAAACATGGAAAGTCTGGAACAAAAAAGTTAACAAATACACTAACTAATAATAACTATTTTTAATTAAGGAAGCTCAATATTATTCATCAGTTAGCATAGTCAGCATTGTCCTTTCTTTAAAATTCCAGAGAAAAACGAAGGTGACAATTTTCCCAGTCAATCCCAGGGATACAAAATAATATATTAAACAAAAATACTCATGTTTTCCAGACATCTTATTCTTAGTCAGTATATTTGATCTTTTCTTACACCGGTTCAGTGGTGATCATTTGCTTTTTTTCTTCTTAGCAAAGATTCTCTGCATGTTCTTTGCTAAATCCATTGTGTTTTTTCACATTATCCCAAGACATGGGAGATAACTGTGTGTTGCAAGCTTAACCACACAGTCTGTCTTCTTACTCAACGTTGGCTTCCTATATGATGATCAAGTGCAGCTTTTCTGTCTGACATAAAGCTCTCAAAATAAATTAGGGAAAAAAGAAACTGGAACAAAATGATGCAACTTGCTGTTACATTCTGTTCCCTGTTTTTCAACCCTAATGCATCTATTTTAGTGCCTGATACGGAGCTATCCCACCAAACACAGCTTCTGGGAGAGCCTGGGGAGAGGGTGTTCTTGCTTGGAAGGGCTGGCTGGCATCACAGCACAGTGTAGCTGGCACAGGAGAGCCAGGGACATCAAAACAGGCACAGGAGGCAGGGAGACTGACCACCCTGGCTGGAATTGGAGCTGCCATGTCTCAGGATGTAACTCAGAACACCACACTTCAGTCACAGGGCACAGCCTAGCTCTGGTCCCACAGAATGAGGCTGGAGTGACGAGCTCTCCCTCTTGATATCTCATGGTTTGGTAGTCGGTTGCAGGAGAGTCAAAACCTGTGGTTCCAGACTCTGTAGCTCAATGTATGGAGCCTGTATGGGAGGTAAGAGGATCGATTACAAGGAAATGGGATAAATCTCAGTGAGGCTGTGAAGGAGCACTTCTGGAACCATGAAAGGTTTGTGCAAAAAAGACTGGTATGAGTTTACACCATGAGCTTGTGGTCGTGTTCAGGTTCTCCATTGCTAGTATGAAGGATCCAGCTGTATCTCAGAGGAGCTGCATGGAAGGGAGGAGAGTGGTGAGGGAAGAGATCAGAGCAATGGTCAGAGATAACCTGAGAAAACCACAGGTCCAAGGATCAAGGAGTCTCAAGAGCAGAGCCACTGTTTCCATGGTGGAAGAAGAAAGCACAGTGTAAAGGGATCACCAGAAAGAACTTGGGAGGGTTTTCTAACTCAAAATTAAGCTAATCCAAGGTTAGGGAAGCACTGCAAATCCTCAAGGGCTCAAAAATCTTAAATCGGCTCTCTTCTCCTAAACATTCACAAAATTCACAGAACCGTGAGTCTGGGAAAAAAAAGGAGATGATGGTGATGAAATCCCAGGGTTTAGGCAAGTGCTTTAGTTACTTAATTTCTTCTGCCCTCTTCCCCCACTACTCTCCATTTCAATGGAATAATTGAAAGCCTGAAAAACTCCATCCTAAGTACCCACACAGGGATGCAACCCCTGCTCTGCTGCATTCTCTATTTACATTTCCAGTCCTTTCACTCACATCTTCCAGCTCCATTCCCTAGAGCCTTCCCTGTTCCCTAAGTCCACTTAGCAGTACCTGACTGTTCCTTCTACATTTCCCCAGCCACTGAGAGCCTGGGAGAGGTTCTCCTCTGTTTCCAGGGGGTGTGAAACATGTTCTTGTCATGCCTTTCATCACTGGTTCTTTTTACTGAGCAGGATAGGGAGTGTTTTCCATGTTGTTTGCTGTTTATTAACAGAAGTCTGTTCTAGATTTTAATGCTAATCTTTGGTGACAAAGTTGCAGAAAGGACATTTCTCCAACCTAGACAGCAATCAGTAAACTTTGGTTCTGCTACACAGAGAGAAAACTCTTTGCAGAACTGGAGCTGTCAGCTCTTGAGGTCTGGGTATTTCTCACACATCAATGAAATGCAGGAAAAATCTTCAGGGATAAAAAAATCATAGTTCTCAGTTTGGCAAAGGACAGTTCTGAAATGAGCTGGCTTTGCAAATTGGCTTAGCTACTTTTAGCACCTAATGTGAAGGAGGAGATTCTAGGCAAAACATTTTAAAATCAAAGTGTAATTCTCATTTGAAATGGGGGTTTAAGAGCCAGTTTCCCCATGTCTCATGAAATCACTACAAATATACAGAAAATTCACCCATTTTTTAGGAGAAGATTAATTGTTTTGCTGGTGAAGTCTTGATAAGCTGTCAAGAATCAGTTCTCAGTTGACAAATTTTATGGGATCCCTGTCCATTTGTCTGTCCTACTTAGAAACACCACCACACACCGTCTGTAATTGAATCTGGCACATGAAGATGTCGAGTGTACTGGCCTAACCCAGCAACTTCTCTGGCATTCTAAAGTTTTAATGCCAATGAAGAACAGGTACCTTGTCCCATCCATCCCAAAAGTGACCCTCTGAAGGTTTCCAGATGAAGTGCTAACAGCTCTGACAGCTTCCCAACAGCTTTGGCATTCCAGCAAGAGTTGTCAGAGGTTACTAAGGAGATGAACTGGTCAACCATTGCATTTGTAGGTCAAGCCCGTGTGAAATTGAGACAATCACCATGTGAAGATGAGCCTACTAAATGGGATGACATTTTGGAGGCTCACCTGTGTTGCAGGCAGACTTTGCAGTGATACCAACATCTGCCCAATTTAGCCTAGAGATTTATTCAGGCAGAGTTTTATGCCAATTTTCGTAGTAAAAAAACCCCCAACTATGTAAACATGCTGTAATTTCCTTTTTGCTCCTTTTCTTTGTGAAACTTACTTTTGTTGCCGTCCTTTTTCACTACCAAGGTAATTGCAAGCATAAATTCCGTGAGTAGATTTTTCACTTTTAATATACCACAACTACACCCTGGAATATAATGATCTAAGCACAGTCTCCATCTGCAAAAGAGAATAAAGTGATTTCAAGCTAACAAAATAACTACAAACTTAATGCAGCCTCACACTTGTTTAGACTACTAATGAGGGAGAGCAGGGAAAGGAAAACAATTCCGTTCCATTCCACTTATCTTGTAGGCTTGGATCTTTAAATGAAAATAATGCAATTAATTGTCACAGCATGAAGAAAACAGTTGGGCCTGATAAAAATGAGGCAGAACCCTAAAGAAAAAATGGATGTTTAAGGTCTTAATTTAAGCCAACAGAAAATCTCCTGGTTCCCATGGACTGATTCCAGAGCCTCCTGTGCATTGTCCCCAAATGGGTCCAGTGTCACAGAGAGGTAGAGCAGTGAGCTCGGGCACATTACACAGGACCAGTTGGACCAGTTGTGTAATTCTGGATCTCTCTGACTGTCCTGTTGGATGGAATTCCTCCAGAGCCCTCAGGAGCACAGAGCTCTGTGCACCAATTGAAGCAGAATTGAAGCAGAGCAAGTAATTAATCCTGCAGTGCTCGAGCCTGCTGTGGAGAAAGGCCACAGGGGGCCCAGGGAAGAAAAGCTTTCTAAAACTGCATCAAACATCAAATCTCTGGAACTCTGTTCTTACCCTCCCCGTTACCAGTCAAGGATCTGCCACGTTTCTCAGAAATTACTGCCATTCAGAAGCACGGGCAATAAGCTGCCAGCAGGGTGTCAGCAGAGCTGGAGCTGCCAAAGCCGTTTCTCAGTCTCTCCAAAGGGAACAGAATGTTAATCAATGTACTCATTTTTCTCCTTCCATTGTAATTAGCCATGCAGCTTGACCACCTGAGTTAACTCCAAACTGTGGAAAAAAATCAGTGTGCTCAGAAGGATTACTGACCAAAGAGAGTAGCTATGGAAGGACAAGAAAAAGTCAAATATCTGGCCTGGTTTGTGAGGGTCAAAGCAAACAGTCAGATGATAGGGCGTGCATGCAAAAAGGTATAAGTATGGACAAAAACTCTCATCAGTTTCTATGATTTAACTAGTCACCTGTCTCCCTGGGACAGCAGCATTCCTTAGTAAAAAACATAGCTCCAAGCCTATTTCCAAAGAGGTTGTATATATTAGAGCTCTTCCACTAGCTGGAAATTTTTCATCAGCTGAACTAACTAGGAATCTCTGCTCTTTAATGAGACTCCTGTCCTTCTTCTTCCAGAGAAGCTGTGGCTGCCACATCCCTGGCAGTGTCCGGGGCTGGATGAGGCTCTGAGCATCCTGGTCTAGTGGGAAGGCTTTTAAAAATATTATGATGTAGCACAACTAAACCCAAGAAGGCAGAGCTTATGCCATTGTGTTATTACCCTGTCCCCCTGTCCAAGAACTATTTTGAATTGAGTAGAATTGCAAAAAAAAAAAAAAAAAAGGTCACTTAAGAATGCTTGAAAACCAGAACATTCACCAAGGAATAATTCATAAGTAACCTACTGATAAAGCTGCTTCATGCTTCAAGTGTTACCACATCTGGTCCAGCAATTTTGACTTATCTAATGGTAAAACTTCCTGGTTTTGTTTTAAATTGCTGCAATTTCTTCCCCTTATGTCTAAAGCACCAGGCAATGCCTTCTGTAAGCCAGAGCAAGTGGCCAAATGTCCCAGTTCCTGGTGGAGCAGTGGCAAGTCACTTTTAGTACAGTAACTCTGGAGTTGCCACATCTTCTCCACACACTGACTTACCTCATGGAGCAGATAGATACAAGCACTGATAAAACAAGGCAAATAGCTGGAGATCTGCAAGATTAACCTGTTATTTGTAAAACTACATCAACTGTAAGCAGGAGAGGTTTCCAGAGACTGGATGGCTGCCATGGCATGAAGCAGGTGATCTATTTCTGCTGCTCTTGCCTGTGATGCTGCTCTGAGGTGTGTAGTAACATCAGTGAGGCAATCAGAAATAAAAACAACAAATGCATCTCAATTAAAAATTTCAGCCAAGACTACACCCCTTTGCTTGTGAAAATTTCATCACACCCTTCTTAAAGTGACACCTCTGAACTAGTCTGGCAATCTGCCAGGAAAGGGAGTCCTTAGAGAGACAGCTCCCAAATGGGAGCAATCCTCAAAAGTTCAAGCTACTGCAGTATTTAAAACAGGCACTAAAACTCTCAGTCCAGTTTCTTAAACTCTCTTAAAAAAACTCTCTCCAGCAAGACTCCTGATTAGTGCCAAAATAAGATCTTTTCAGGTACCATATTCAGAGAAGAGGCACCATCCACATCATCATCAATGACACAGCACGGCAGCAGTTACCCAGTTCCAGTTCACAGCTGAGTTTCAGTCCTACACTGTTAAATTCAAGGGATGCTGCTCTTCTGATCCATTGTCACCTCTGCCTTCCTCTTCCTGCCGTGAGGTTGTTCCCTTCTGGCATCACCTGTGAGATGAAGCCTCCCTGACTTTTGTGCACGTGTGAGGTTCTGGCTTTAGTGACAGAGCTGAGGGCAGCAACCACATCGCTCACACATTGCCTCTTCTCTCTCATTCATGGGTTTCATCACCACAACATCTCTTCTTCCAGTTGTTCCTCAGAGTGGAAACGACCCTGTTAACATTTCACCTGTCTTCTGTGTGCATTCCAATGTTGATATTTTAGTTAAAAATACAGAGAAGGACTATGCTGTAAGGAAAGTTGACTAGTAGAATGACTAGAGGAAGAAAGAGCAAGGCAAATTGCAGGTCTTGTTTCAAGCTAAGGTGCTTGAAATAAAGGGAATGCAAGAAGTTGTTGGTGATTTTTATGTAATATCTATCTTGCCAACTGAAGGTGATTTACCTTGTACTCAATGCCATAATGCTATAAACACACAACAAAAGGAACTTTTTAAACTTTGCCTGAGCATGGGAAGAAACATGACCAGCATTAGGGAAATGAGCAGGTGTTCTCAAGAGCTGGGCCAAGGGACAATCTTCTTTTCAGAATGCCTGTGTGTGCATGTGTGTGTATTCATGTGTATTTGAAGGAATCAGCCTTTACAAAAAAAGTATCTATCAAAATCCCATGGTGGAATGAAGTTTGACTCACACTCCTTAAGAAGGGTGGAGTGTGTGGATTCAGACCTGGCCCTTTGGTTTACGTATTTCTCCATTTGGTTTTATTTTATGAGTCACAAAGTACCTAAAAATTCACCGATGGAAAAGGCTGAGAAATAGCACATCTTTTTTTATGATCCATTGGCCCAATTTACCATCCCAGACAGGACAGACAATAAAATAAAATTAAAAATCTAACCTTTTACTGAAACTACTTCATGTATTCCCTCATTCAATTAGGAAATATGAACTGTTCTAGGAACCACCTAGAAATATTAAATCATTTGTAAAGCAACATTAAGTCATTTGTAAAGAAACATTAAGTCATTTGTAGAAAACTCAGATTATTACATCATCTGTCTGAATAGAGATTCATTGCTGCTAAAATTCTGTGCTGCAGAAACACAGCATCAATAAATCATCATTTACCTTGTCAATAGGAGAGGGGACAGACTGGAAATTTTTCTGGATGCAGTGATATTCCAAAAGATGATCTGAGACTGGAATGTTATTGCCACAAGTAAAAATATTTACTTGTCTCTCAAAGGGAAGCTCAGGAGCAGACCTGCATTACCAAAAAAAAAAAAAAAAAAAGAAAAAAGGACTTAAAAATTCTGCTTTGTGTCATCCCTTGTGGTTGTTGCCACCCCTGTGGCTGCCAGAATTGCTCATGAGGGTACAGGTGACAGTTCCTCACTCACACCAGTGGAAGTGACTTATTACCTCCAGCTTGTGCCAAAAACCACCAGTCTGGGAGGATTATTTATACCCAAATATTTGTGAAGCCTTTGCAAGTGGAAGTACAGTATAAATTCTGGATACTGTTGGTTGAGTGTGTTGAGCTTCTTGCACAATTGAGGAACTGCAGTTTATAATGTGGCCTGTCTTTATGGGGAGAGATTTTAAATTGGATTTGCTGTTCTCCAACTTGTTACAGTGTTTAAGGTAGTTCATGTGTAATTCTGCAAAAAATCAGGACTGTAATTTTAAGGTTGGTTGGATGGGAGCTTGTATGACCAAGGCACTACTAACTCACCTGTGGTCTCATGTGTACTTTCCATTTCTTGCTTTTATACTATCCCTTGACATTTTGTCACCTTTTTGAGTATTCCCTTACTGACTGGGGATTTTGCTCCAGAAATTTATTCCTTTATGTAATTTTAAAGAAGACTGGATAGGCAATAGGTTGTTTTTCCCTAACTGATACTTCTGCTTTTCATTATACTCATTAAAAAGTACACCCTACATTTAACTTTCCCTAAATTGTATTCCTAGAACTCTTAATTCTGCACTCCCTTCAACATAGTTTACATTTCTAATGTTTTTTATTGTCTAAGTGTTTAACAACCACAGTCAAATACCCCTCAGTTTCATCCCAAGAAGACTTAAAAACCCCTTCAAAAATAATTAGAATTTGTTCCAAAAGAAGTCTCCAGTAAGGAACTGAAAACAAGCCTTGCTTTTTCTAATGTCAAGCTATTTCACATCTGCTTTTACATCAGAAGAGAAACTAAAATGAAAACACTCAGCATCTTTCCCATTTGCAGGTTGTCTTTAGAAAGGAGCTCAAGGCTGGAATGGGTAGAGTGGCCCTCTATTTATTGATTTCACCTCAGTTGTCACCTGTCAGCTATAAAAGCTCCTAATGTATCAGAGGGAAATGCTTCAAATGCAACGTGGGGATTTTACAGCAGGAAAATGGCTTTAACTGAACCTCGGGAATTGCATCATTAAGCAGAAGTCTCAATGCAGAGGTCACAGTAATAAACTAATAATTCCTTATATTTTTTACTGCATCAGAGCTGAGGGATGGAAGCTGCATGACTAAGGATTTATAAACCAGTCTCGTGGTGACTGCAGTCTTTAAGCTAAAGAAAGAATTTATGGTGCCTGCTCGTATTCACAGACCCTCATTTTCTCTATTACTGTTTCAAATGTTAGAAAAAGTGAAGCTGTCAACATGGGATTTGTAAAATTTTTCTGTCTGCTTTATAAACTCTGTGGGACAGCAACCCATAAATGGGTTTATGCACTGCAGTACTTGGACATTGGAAAATGAGATTCTGAGAAAGCAGCCAGTTAAGCAAGAAACTCCCCAAACCAGGCAGAAGGAAATGCAGAGGAGTATGTCCAAGGTGAGTGCCCAAAGTCAGTGCAGAGATTAAGTAGGTGATTCTCTGTGTGCTTCTCCCTCTACATGAACTCACTCTTTGAGTCTGGTGCCTAATCCAGGTGAGCTCCTGGCATACTGAGGAAAAGGAAAAAGCCCAAACCCAAAGATAAATTACATCTTATTTCAGCTGCATGTTAAGGCAGTTGTTAAGGCAGACACATGCTTTAAAAACACAAATGGACTGGTTTGCAGTGGGGCTGTAAAAATAAGTCTCCTAATGCCAATCTTGTCGGTGTTTTAGCCTGAGCCTCTCTTGGTTTCCGTTGTGGGGGTCGCTTCCATTTGTACCTGTCATGAAAAGGTATTGGAGCAAGGAACTACCAAGGAAAGGGAGAACAGCAGAGCAAAAGGCAGGTGCATGGAGGGCTGCAATCTGTGTTCCCACCTGTGACAGGATTTTTGTGACCAAATATTTATCAAAGGCAGGTAGAGCACAACTGCCATCATCCTGTATATGGCCCAGAGTTTAATTTAATTGTTTTCCTAGAATCAGAGCTGAACAAGCCAGAGCCAGTTTTACCTTGCAGATGCCTTAGGGCTAAAGTGCACATTGAGCCCTCCTATATTTCTTTACTGCAACAGGTAAATACAGGTGTGCCAGGAATTTATGGGTGCAGAAGGAAGTACCCATGGCCCCTGCAAGCAACGGGGGAAGGCTCCCTTAGGAAGGTTTGCTCTTGTCTGGATTCTCTGTTCAAGGCATTTCATGGGAGGTGTTCCACAGATGAGCACTCACTCCAGCTCTGCTCCCAGCAGATCAGCAAATCCCACATGGAGCCATGCAAACCTATTGCATGTGATCCTACCCGGAATAAAACCAGATCTGTTGGAAACCTGCACTTTTCAGACTTGGAGGCTGAAGAGCATTTCCATCAAACACAAAATTCAAGGAGTCAGAGGAGATCCTTCCAAGAAGTGGGAAGGCCTCAGGAAGTAACAAAATTAGACTGGGTTGATTAGCCCTCCAAAACATGGTGCTTCCACTATTTGAAAGCTGATTCTTGACCAAAAAGGTCTGTATCAGGGAAAAACCAAAAGACTAGATGGATTTTATGGAGCCTTATGAGTGTTATAAAAAATTTATAGTGTCTTGTGGATTGCTGGCTCATGGTTTGGGATGAAATCTTTAAAGCATGTTCATTAAGATACAGTGGCACTGGGAAACCAATACCTTTTCTGCAAGGGTGTGAAGTCTCAGCAAAGCTTGCTCTTTGCTTTTTTCTGGGTTTTGGAGTGCTACAGTTTACCAGCACAGGTCCTCCATACACTTTATTCTTCTTGACAGGATTTTTGGGATTACTGAGTACTCCACATAGGGTCAAGAATTCCCATGATCTCAAAAAACCAGCTGAATCAACTGAAAATCTAGCCTTGAGCATTACAAGAAGCACTAATGTATGATGAACTTATGAGAGCTGGATTCATATGTGAGGGCTTGATGTCTTGGCAGTTTGTGTTGTCACAGACCAGAAGAAAACAAGCAGCCTAAGGTGGGAGCTCAGTGTGTGCAGAGCATGACTGAACATCTCAATATTCTCTCCACAGGTCCTCTATGTTTAGATTTGATTCGCACTCTTCCCCTGTGTCCCTTATGAAAGCAGGAGCAGTTTTTGCAGCAGTGGGATGATGGTAAGAGGGGCACCTTGTGGGCTGTTTGAACCTCACCACTGGAGAGCAAATCCAAGAAAAGCAGACAAAAGGTGAAGGCTTCCCTGTGGTGGAAAGGTTCAGCTTTATGAATGCTGATGCAGACCTATTTTGTTTACACACTTGCTAATTAATGGTGTTTGCCAAGTTGTCTTACTAGACTAATGGTTAGTTTTACTCTGTAAATAAGACAATCTGTGGTTATAGCAGAACAGAATCTCTCACTGTGAGTTTGTCAGATAAATGCAGATTGTGAAATACAAATGTCTACTCTGTCCTGTGAGCAAAAGCCTGCATTTTAATTCTGCAAAGAGTTGTCTGGTTGAGCAATAAACCTCCCGTGAAACACACAGGGTTGAGAAAATACAGGTGATGAACTTGAAATCCATGAGTGATTTCAGACTTGGTTACATCCAGCTGGTTTGTGTTGTTGAGCTCATCCATGAGTAGGAAGGAAGGACAGAGTTATGGAGTAGATCACCCAGCATTTGTCTGATGAGGTGCTGGGTGCACAGCCCTCAGAGGATGCTACAGACCAAGAGATTTCATGGGGTAGGGACCAGAGGAAGCAAATACGGTTTGCAGTGAGGATAAGGATGGTAATCCTGGAGAAAGAGTAAGGCAATGCCATAAAATTGTGCTTGATTATATGTTATGATTATGCTAATATTTGTTTTATGATGATCCACTGCCTCTGCTGACTGCTTAATCTTTAGGAGAACTTAACACCTGCAAGCTCCTGTGGCTCTTGCAAGTGGTTGTGAGTAGATACGAGCTGAGGATCTCTCTCCCATCACCCTGAAAGGCAGCTCACAGAACTAGCCCAGACATCTGGTGCTTTAGGTGAGAGAAATCCCACCATTGTGTGACAGCAGCTGAGGCTGCAGTGCAGAGGTGGTGTAAAAGGGCTGATCACTGCCAGTGACTGGGAGTTCAGAAGGCACCTCAGGAAGCTCATGAGCAGCTTTATGTTCACTCCAGGCTTTTCCTGTTCTGCTCCTCTGTGCTGGCTGTGTGGCACAGAGCAGAGCACTGTTCATATCTCACTGTGACCTGCTGCCCTGGCCTATCATGCACAACATCCTTAATTAGCAAAAGCACGAGCATGAGACAACACATTAAATTGCTGATGTGGATGAGTAGTTCACAGACATTTCTCTTTTAGTCAGTGAGAAAAGCAAACTGAAGATGTGTCAGTGTACTCACAACAGCATCACTCAGGATGACCATGCACGTGATTAAGCAAATTGCTTTCAGGAAAGTGACTCATTGCTTTGGGTTTGCTTTTTTGGGTTTGCTTTTTTTTTTTCTTGCATTATACATAATAAGCATATAAATGTGTTTTTGTTTGTAGATGGCCCTGGGACAAAAATACACACTGTGTGCATCATCAGTTAAGTAATCCATGTCTGCCTTTTTCCAAGGGTGCAGACATCAGGAAAGCACAACTGAAAGAGGACCATCATGTAATAATTATGTTTCAGTGCCTCCTCATATTGAGTCAGATAATTTTGATGGAGAATAGCTTCTGGGAGATTGTTCTCCCTGAGCATCTATTAGAAGCTGAGAGACTCAGCATTGCTTTGCTGTGTTTATTCTGAAGTACTCAGACCTATCTTGTCCTGTTGTTCTGGTTAATTTGTTAATGGATAACTGATTTTAAGGGAGAGGAAAGTTTCCTGTTCATAGCCAACTTTACAATCCTGCCTGCCTGGGTATGTAGGATGGCAAGATACTGGCTCCCAGATCCTATTTCTGATCTTCCACCTCCTCCCAGTAGGTATCTGATGTCCTGGTTTACCATGTGTCCCAGCCAACAATAACGCCTGAGCAAGTCAATACTGAACAGGTGTCCCAGGGTGCAGCTTATCAGGTACAGTTTATCAGGTGCAGATTATCATCTCAGTCCTGCCAGGTTCAGAGACTTGTGTGGTCTTCAGAAACACACAGCCAGTCACTGTAGGAGAAGAAAGTTGGTTTAGTGGCTTTTTGTTTATTTTCCCCCATTAACCAGGAATTGAGAGCCGTGAATTTAACGTCGTGTTTTATGTAAAACTTCCCGTGTGGTCTGCAACAAATCATTAGTTGAATTTGCTGTTGTCTGCAAAGAAATAATGTTTCACTGCCATTTGTGCCCTTGAAAGTCAGCCTTCAGTTCATTGGGCCTTCATAGTCATTTGCAAGTTGTTTCAATTTAGGAGCCTGGGACAAGTGTTAGAAATCCTCTCTGCTTAAGAATTCTCTGTTTCAGAACATTAAGAAGCATTTCAGTCCTCATAAAAGTGAATGCTGAGCAAAGGTAATTTGAAAATTATTGCCGTGATTATCAAACTACAGTGCCAGTAAATAATGCAGTATCATAAATGTAGTAAATAATTTGCATCCAATTTCCACATTTTATTACAGCGTCTGTCTGGAACTTGAAGTGCTTCATCCCAGCCAGTTTCTGTAGCTCAGCCCTGGGGGAAGATCAGGGTTTACTGGTTTTGTTAACTCTTGGAAACAAAAATCAGAGATGGCAATTGCATCAACTTCCTGCAGCCAGGGGTGGAGGGGGCTCCCCTCTCAATGGCTTCAGTGCCAAACTCAAATTGTCCTGTAACACCAGAACCAAATCCCTTGAAGTCTAGCCCTGTTTTTATCACTGATAACCCTCCTAAGACTTCAGAGAAAATACTCTGTGCAGAAGGCAAGAGCCCAGGGCTGTATCCAGCTCTGGCAAGGCAGCTCAGACAAGCCAAGCTGGCAGGACCTTGCCATGCCAAGTGCATCCTGCTGGTGACTCACCTGTGTGCCCGGGCCAATGGCACCCTGAGCTATTTCCCTACTCACCTGAGCTGCAGGTGCACGTGGGATGTGTGTGCAGGTTGTGCTTTTGCTAGAGAGAAGAGCAGCAAAGCCTGGTGAGTGCTGGCCCCATGCCTGCATTATCCAGAGAGGTTTGTTGTGGGAATGCAGATGAGTGGTTCTGTACCTCATTTGCCATATGGCTGAGAGCTCGGCAAAGCCCGGGGTCTCCAGCTGTCACACGCGGTGGCACAGCTGACAGCAGCGTGCGGCTCGCTCTCCTCTTGGCCCCACTCGAGATGTTTTGAGGCTGAACCAGATCTGTGTCACTAAATGCCATCAATTTACCACTTGGCTTGCCTAAAAAGCTGTCACAGCTGCTTGTGGCTGACATCTTTCAGTCACCGATGTGAAACGGTCTCTGAGGGGCCACCACTGAGCTCCGTGTCTGCCTCTGGGTGGTTTCATGGGAATCAGCAGAAAAGATTGCTTTTTTTCCTCCCATTGTGCCCATTGTGGTTATTCCTCAAAAGGCTGGGGCTGCTTTTCTGGGTTTATAAGAATGTGAGTGTAAGAGTTGGCTCTGCAGGCCACCAGTGTGTGCTCCCTCAGTATCATCCCACAGGACAAGTGGTTACCCTGGAGCAGTGGGATTGCATTAGGATGCCTGTGCACCTGTGTCCAGCATTTCCTCCTAATCATGACAGTCACCCCCTGTTTCAACATTTCTTCTGTCCCAGGTGGAAGAGGATTTGCCCCTCCTCATCAGTGTCAGCATATCCAGAGCAGTGTCACAGACTTTCCCTCTGAATTTCCTGCAGCTAATGAGGCTGCCATTGCAGGACAGCTGCAGCAGAAGAGCCAAATTCATCCCCACAACTTCCTTCTGCTGGATTCTGCTTGCACAGTGCTGTTTCAGAGTGATGCTTTTCCTTATGTTTTCCTCCTCTAAACTGAAAATTCACCTTTTGGTTTCTGTATGTGGTATTTTTTTTTACCTTTCACTACTTGGGTCTTGGGCATGCTATGCAGGCAGGCTGTTAATGCTGGCCTTGCTTCACCCATCAGCAGCACTTGAGCAATCCTTCCATGCTGGGCAGCAAGATCTGTTTCCAGGTTCCCTTCTAGGATCTGGCCCCACCTTTTGTAACACTTTTTGCCAACAGAAAGGTTTCATGCAGCCCGGGCAAGGATTTTATGCCTGAGAGCTGAAGTCTGTCAGCTCTTTGTTCCAGCTGTGGAGACAATCTCTTTTCAGCATCAAAAGTTGGTGTGTCCCATGCTCTGGTTTCCAGCTTCTAACAACAAAAGGACAAAACAAAAGGGGTTCTGTTCTCAGATGGTTTCAGAATAAGGTGAAGTGCTATATTTCTTGCAGTCATATCACTTCAAGTGATTTTGCCCTTGAGGAGAGCATTACCTCACACACAAGAGAATGTCTGTGTGCTGAAATGTCAGGCCTCATGAGACAAAGATTTCTCTTTGTAAGTGCTGTAGCTTTCCACAGTTCTCCCTCACAGCTGATACTTTATTGGTTCTAGTACACAGCTTTGCACAGGTGTCCTTAACACAGTGGACAGTTTTTATTTAGCACACGGGAGGGATCAGTCACAGCAAGTGGAGCAGCCAGGTAAAACTGCTTAAACACCAGTGCTGTCTTGCACAGCAGTGTGTTTGCAGAGCCCTGCTTCCCCCTTGGCACATTCTTGTTTAACAAATATCTCAATCTCTGTGGCTCTGCTTCAGCTCTGCCTTGTTTGTCTTGTCTTTCCCTGGTGCAAGTTGAGAAGGGCAGCACCTGCCTTCCTGTTTGCACATCAGTGCCTTCACCTCAGCCAGGGGCTCTTGTCACTGTGAGCTGAAGAAGCAGCATCTCCTTAGGCCACTGCTGGAGAATGGGAACGCAGCTGACATCTGATTCCCCAGTTAATCCACAGGCCCCATGCTAATTGTCTTTACACACTAGGCTGCACAGCCTAAGTGCAGGAAAACAGCTTGTGTCAATCCAGAGAACAGCTAATGAGAATACCCAGCCATTAACACATTAAATCAGATAATAAATGCTGGACAGCACATCTGATGGCTCAGAGCTTCTTGTAATTTGTGAGGGTTGTTGTTTCTTTACTTCCCAGTAAAAGAGCAGCCACTCCTGCACAACTTGGCTTTTCTTAGGATTATAGATCAAATAAAAATGTATGGTAAATTACACCAGCGATAGGACAAGGAGTACTTGGTTTTAAATTGTAAGAGGGTTGATTTAGATTACATATAAGGAAGAAATTGCTTTACAGTGAGGGTGATGAAACACTGGAAGAGGTTGTCCAGAGAGGTGGAGGATGGCCTGTTCCTGGAAACATCCAAGGCCAGGCTGACTGGGGTTCTGAGAAACGTGATCTGGTCAAAGATATCCCTGCTCATGGAGCTTCAAAGAGCAGGGGTTTTCCTGGTCTTATGATTACATGATTATGATTATAAACATAGCATGACCTTTACACAGAAAGACTGTAATTATATGGAAGTGAAAAAAAAAGGAAAAGCTTTGCTGCTTCACAGATAATTTGCTGTTGCTTTTATATTCCCTAGCCTTGTAAAGAGCCTTTGTGAATTTTCTCGCCTAATGCTCCAGCAGTAGCTCTCCTTTGAGCTTCTTATCTGTCAGCTAAAGCATTTTAGATAAGGCTTATTCCATACACCTGACTTTTCAAGCATCTTGTTCATGCAAACCTGTGAATGAAAGTGGCAACTACAATATGTCTCACATAAGCACCTTCTTTCATTCTGTTTTCTGCATGAATACAGGATCATTTCCGCCTTGTGCACCCTCAGTAGCTTGGGTGTAGGTAGAACGGTACTTTCAGTGTATTTTTGCCAACGAGTATGAAATGAAAAAAACTAAAATTCAGCAAAGACAAAGTCTTCCTCCTTTCAGAGGAGAAATCCATCAGTTATTGGCTAGGAAGCATCACAGCAGAATTTTCTGACTGCATTCAATAAATTTAAGGTAGCATTTTATCTCCTAACACCTAAATGTGAGGACAGTGAAGCACTGGAATGGGTTGCCTATGATTACAATGAAATCTCCTGTTGGGCATTTTTAAAGAACAAGGGAGACAAACACCTTTTGAAGATTTCTAGATACCATCCACTAGAGAATCTCTTTTTATCCCCTCACATTCCTGGTGTTCTGTGATCCACACTACAGAGCTCCAGTCAGGTACATGTCAATAACCAGATACTGCTGAGGAAGAGAAGGGCTTTGTTCTGACAATAAAACTCTCTTTCCGTGGGCAGCAGTAGCAATTGTTCCACTTTCTGAAGTAGCAGTGAACTGCCAGCTGGAATCCTTTGTCTCGGCTGGAAGCAGTAAGTAGAAAGAGGCAAGGGAAAAGCACAGGAAAGCAAGCAGCAAAAGAGGGGTAGAAAATGTTACTCCTGAAAAGGAAGATTGAAAAGAGAAGGTTGAGAAATGGTGCAGCAGCTTGGAAGGGATTGATGCAGGTGGGGCAACAGTTTTGCATGTCCATTTAGGGATGAGCAAAACAGAATCAGTTTTCCTTTCATCAAAAAGATTTCAGTAAGGTATCAGGATATCTGTCTGAAAGTGTGGCAAAGCCTTACTACCCAGGGATATCAATTTCTTAGGGTGCAGATAAAAACGTCAGGATGGTGTCCAGATACTTTGAGCCTGATTCAGTGCAGGATGTTGGGCAAGATGATCTCCTGAGACTCCCCCCAGCCTGCCAGATCTGTGAATTTATCTCTGGCAAGCATTCCTTTTGGCATGGTGGTAAAGCATAGGGAAATGGAGACAAATGAATGTATCTGGGAAAATCACTGACTCTGATAATGAGTGTGAGCCCTTTCTGAAGGAAAGAAAACAACTCTGTTGCAACATGCCATTGCCAAGATGCTTTATAAACATAATTATTTTTATGTTGTTTTTGCAACTCAGACCCTTCCAGACTCCTGTTAAGGCCCAAATTTGTTTACAGGGGCCAAGCCACGCTGTATCTTGTAGTGTTTGTGTCCTGCTCTCATTTATGCTCTGATAAGTCTCCTGAATTTTGGAGGACGTGTTTCATGAAGCTCTCTATGGGTCAAAACGTACTTTCAGAAACAGAACATGATGCACACAAGAGTTGCTTTTGGTCTGCCAATATGGTAAATAGTCTATTGAAAGCTCATTCCATTGACAGTTAAATACATTTCTGGAAATTCTGATCCTGCACATTTATTTCCAATTTGCTAAAATCAACTGGTGAGGACTAGGACTGCTGCCAGAACATGCCTTAACATCAAAAGTCTTCTCATCCTCCATCAGCATCTGCTTAATTGAAGCTGTAGAAAAAAGCATCTGCTGCTTTCCCTCTGTTCAGTGGTGAAAAGAAACTGCCTTTCCATTTGACAAGCTGGAAAAAGTTGAAATATTTGACTGTTAGATGGAAAATCATCCAGTGAATGTGAACCCAAAAAATGACACTCTTTCATGTGTTTCTACATAGAAATCCAAGTGCAGGCAATACATGCTGTGCTCTTTCAAAAGCCAGAGAAACTCTCTGCTTTCCCAGTTAGCTGGATTACTGTTCATTTTTGAGAGGCAAACCTTTCAGTGACTTTTCCTTTTACCATAATAATTTTTCTGGAGGAAAAATGATTTCATGGTGTATTACTGGGCTTGTCAGCAGGAAGAAATAATGAGCCTCACTTTGCCATTCTTTAGCAGAGAATTTGTTGAGAAAACAGCCCTCACCACTCTGCAGTTGCATTGATGTGAAAACAGCCATAGGAACTCTGGGAAGTGGATTATTGGTGCTGTTAACTGGGGAGTTAAGCAGCAAAAAGATGAAAAACATAGTAACAAATACTTTACCAGGATATCTGCTTTTGTAAGGTAAAGAAGATGCAGGATTTCTTCCATTAATTGGCATTACAACTGTACACCTCAAAGTGGGCATCCAGCAGCTGCTAGATCAGTGTCCCCCTCTGCAGACACTGAAATGTCCTGTTTTGGGCTGGAAAAGCTTCCTTGAGGGGACAGGTTGTTTAAGTGGCTGATATTTTCCAGAAAATCAGGCACAAAGCTGTAATTCACAGGGCAGCAGGGATAACACACATGCAAGGAAGTCAGTTCAGTGTGTTATCAGCCAGAGAAAGCAAAAGGAAATAAATGACTTTTGTCGTATCCTCATAATTTCCCTGAAACATGGCCACAGATTCTGGAGTGATGGGAAAGGGCAGCTCTTATCAGAAAGAGTGACTGTGCATTTATCAGTATAATAAACATGTGACCATGCCCAAAGCCACTTCTGTTCCTGCCTCCTTTACCTAAGGATAGAAGGAAGGCTTAGGATGCAGTCTTAGCTGCAGACCCACGTTAAGATCACAGGAAACTGTCACATCCAATTTCAATATTCTTTCTAAATAACCAGATCCTGAAGGATGAAGACCAAAACCCCAAACCCAAGCTCTCAGAGTGCCTGTCATGATTGTGCCAAGTTTGTCTAGAAATGTGCCAGGAGACCTGTATCAAGCAAGTCTGGGCCTTCTTCACATAAAATTCCTGTCTAATCCAGAAAAGCATTTGTGTAGGGATGGCTTTGGGTATATTTGCATATATCCAGGAAAGGGAGCAAACCTTAACAGTGAGGCCCAATGTATTGTTAACTTGGACAGGCAAATTTTGAGGGCAGCTGATCAGGTGGGGAAATGATGGAAAAATGTAAACTGCCAGTACAGATAGCACTTCCTTAAGGATCTGTTGCAGCAGCAAAACTGTCCCATTTGCTAACATTTCCAGGTCTGTGTGAGGGAATGTCAGCTCCAGTATTCTTACCTGGCCTCTACGGAGCTGCCACTGCCAGAGAAATTGTCAGGTGCTCTCTCCATAGGGGTGGCTGCACAAGGGTTCTTTGGCTCAGTAAACCTGAAATATCAATTTCATAGCTTCAAACAGAAGGAAAAACCGTTCAGTTAAAGCTGAATGTTTCCCTTGACTTCTAAGCACTCTTGGAAGCCTCACAAGTTTCCATGTGAAACTCAAAAGGATCCCCTGTGGCACTGCTGTGATGGGAAGGGATGCTCCAGGTTTCTTGGCTCCAACTTCAGATAAACAAATTTAGCAAACAAAGAGCAAGTTAAAAGGGAAACAACCTGAACTGCAGCAAGCCAGAATTTGTTGTGGCAACATCTGGCTGAGCTAACTGCTGCCATTGAACTTATTCCTATGCACTATCTTCCTGCTCACTTGCAGAAAGAAGCTGTTTAATGACCAGATCCAGGCAGCTTCATCAGGAAGTAACTGGCAAAGGGGGCAAACACGGCAGCACAGGGAAATTCCATCTGCTGGGCACTCACCCACAGTCCTACAAAGCCTCCACAAAGTTTCATTTACCTTTCTGATGATGCTCTCCTGACTTTAACGGAGCTGCCTTGATAATAGCAGTATTGTTAAATAATTCTTTCCAAGGCTGGAATAGGCAGAGCACTCAGGGTTGGGAAGACTCAGGGTTGGGGGGAATGATTGGCTAATGGATGCTTGTTCAGAGGAATATCAATAAATCTTGTGACAGCTTGATACTGTCTTTAAAAACAAAGAATGACAAGGAATTTATAACTGGTAAGCAGAGAAGGGGTTTAAAAACCTGGCTGAGATTTTACCTATGTAGCTGCTCTTAGTCAGAGATTCCTAGGAAGAAAAGCACCAGGTCAAGTGGTGGCTCAACTCCACTTCATCTCCAGGACAGTGACAAATGGAGGGCTGGATGGAAAATCACTTGTGACATGTGCAGACTTTTCCACAGCTAGTCTGAAATTTTACATTTAACTGGTTTGAAGCATGTGGAATGAAGATGGAGCACTGAATAATAATGTGTGCTTCAGTGACTTTCCCATAACACTGCAATAACAACTCGGTAATAGAAATGTCACAGACATTGACAAAATACAGACCATCCTGTTCCTTTGTTGTGCTTTTGTCCCTAAATATAACTCAATATTTTGGACATGATCTTTGCTTAATGGTGACCTTCAAGCTTAAAAACAAATTGGCTTTGTGGCTATATAAACACACACACACACACACACACACACAAAGGCACTCTGCTTTCTGACAGCAGAGGTAAAAATCCATTTCCCCCATAGGTCTTCTTGCTCAGAAATAATAAGAATAAAATATCAGATATTTTGGCTTTCCTGATATATTTATGGGAAGTATCAGAAATACTGTTTCCCTAGCTTCTCCCTGAAGGAGCTAGGGAATCACATCTTTAATGTACACATCTTTAATCCTAAATGTTTCCCCAAGTTGTTAATTCTGTTTATTCTCAGTTATTGCCTTTTTTTCCCAAAGTAAACCATAGTATACAGCCTGAATTAGCCAGTTCTTTCTCTTTTCCTATTGTTTACCTAATTAACCTGTGTCAGAGACAGAATTAAGAGAATTTAGGAATTTTTTGATCTTTAAAGTGCCCCATCTCTCTCTGGTCCTTTAAATTCTCTTTCATGCCCCTTCTTTGTCCTTCCCAGCCTCCTTCTCTGGTATCTTAAAACTATTTCAGGATACAAATCAATGTGTGTGTTATGGAGAAAAAAAAAGTCTTTAGTGCTTTGGCTATGAATAATATTGAAAAGGTTTTTATTTCAAAGGTTTGAAACACAGCAACAGATAAGGCAAAGAAAAACTGTTTTTAGGAGGGAAAAAACAATCAGAGTTTGCCAATGAGGTGGCTCACCTTCCTCCCACAGGAAAGAAAAAAAAAACCTGCAATGACTTTTCCAAGATTTCTGGTTTCAATATGATTTTATACCAGGAAAAGAACTAGTATGATTAATCTCTGAAAAAAGACAGATAAAGAGATTGGTTAATGAGCCTTCAAGGCAAACAGTGGTCATCACTGTAGGTCCCTGGCAAGATATTCCCTCCTCGGGGAGGGCTGATGGCAATTTAGCCTTGGACTTCCTCGAGGCTGGGATTTAACTCTGAAGGGAAGGGAAAAGATGTGAAAACCTTGTCCTGTGCTGCACTGCAAGTGCTTCACAGCTCTTCCTTTGGGCAGGAGTAGCCAAAGATTAGAGCCAGCTCTGGCAGAGATTTTGGGAGCCTGACAGCCCTCCCAAAAAGCAGATGCTGTCCTGAAGGTGAAGAACTCTGAGCTGCACCACTGAGCAAGTGAAGAGATGGCAGCAAAAGGAACATTGGCACAGGAGGCTCCGTAAGGAGACTTTGCTCCTTCGACAGAAATCAATCCTGAGGAGAGCAGCATTTTCAGGATTGCTCTGAGAGGTCAGTGAACCTCCCAGACAGCTCCTTGGCATCTCTGCTGGAACTCAGATGTGACCTGTAAGCACAGCCTTTCTGTACTTTCTTTCCAGAAGGCTTAATTAACTCCAGCTGGATTTGCAGGAATCCTGAGGATTTTCTCTAGGAGCACAACCTCTTGGAGCACAGAAGCTCTGACAAACACCTGAAGCTTCTGACAGCTCTATCATTATCTCACCTTCTTTGTGAAGCCATGAATAAAAGAGAAATCTTTTGAGCTGTATGTTTTACTTCTCTACACTGCACGTTTAAGCCACTCAGACTGAAAATGTCAGTTTATTTTCTATGTTCTTGTTCTGCAAATTGCAGTTATTGGTGTTCACCTCTTTAACTCTTATGGATATAGGTCTTCTCTGCATGGTTAATCCCATGTACTTCTGTGAAATAGCTTTTGTAGTGCTGCTTCTTTCCCCAGTGATACTAAGAGTGGATATTTTCCAGAATTGTTGGGCCACCATTTTTTCATGACGCTGCCTAGTTTAGCTTTGAAAACACAACCACAAGTGCTACTACAGGTTTCAGAGTTTTATCACCTGCAGAATCAGCCAAACAGGAGTTTTCCAAGTAAGGAAACCCTCTTGAGAGGTTGTCTTTCCCAAATCTAGTTTCTCTGGGACAGTTACAAGTCCCAGAGTAAAAAGGGTTATCTGAAGTCCCACCATGAGCACGTGCAAGGAGGCAGCTTTTTCTCCAAACAGCTCCTCTCTTGATCACCATCATCAGCCAGAATTCCAGGCTGCTCCCTGGGGATGCAGCAGGACCATCAGTAAGCACTTGCTGTTGTTTGGTATCAGCTCCACAGCACATTTCAGAAGGGCTTGTGAGGTCATGGTTCTGAGGGACCTGTACCTCAAAAGGAAGAGTGAGTAAATATCTAAAGATGCAGTCAGTCTGCTTGGAGGGCAGAGTTCACTCTAGATGGGCTCCTAGAGCAGAAGAGAGACATCCAAGCACTTGAGAAGGTTTCTAACAAGCTCCAGCCATGGATGACTGGAACTATTCAGATCTAATAATTCAGTGTGATCATATTTCTAGCTCTGATAAGACATTTTTTGTAAATACAAACCACTGTGCCCACTGAGCTCCAGCATAACTCTTCATTTTAGAAAGTGGCTGAACAATTTCCCAGACAAAGTGATATAGAACAGAAAAAAATAAAACAAGCACTTGACAAAACCAAGAAGTGGTAAAAAACCCCCTCAAAGTAAATACAAGATTACGATCCTTTTTCCATGAAGCATCATTTATATAACAACTTTTATCACATCCATATAACCACAGTTTTTAAATTATGACACTTCATTCTGTATGACTCCATGAAACAGGATTTCAGAGGGTTTTTTCTCTGGCAGATTCAAGCCATGAAATGCTAGAAGCCTTGCAAGGCAGTTCTCTCAGAGCTTGTTCCCTCTGCAGAGCAGGCATGCAATGATGGTGTGATCCCACAGTGTGCACTGCAGGGATCTGAGCTCCCTGCTGCAGGAAGTGAGTAACTCACTCTGACTTCAGTGGTGGTTACTCATATCCTGTGAGAAGATGAGTGGGAAGGGGGGAAACACACAAGGAGAGGAGGATCCAAGAAAAGAGGGAGACAGTGGTGGGAGGGAGATGCACTGGCAACCTGTGAAACCTCGGTCATTAGTGGTCCTCACTTTGTGGCACAGCATAGAGAAATTTCTCATAATGGGGGAACACAAGTGGTAGGACAGTAAGATGATCCCTAATCATTATAATTTCCTTGGGTTTCTTTTTACAGTTTATCTTTCAGTCACATAGAATAAAATGAAAACGTTAAATGCAGCTGCAACTTTGTGTTCAGAGACAAGCACTGTACATGTGTGGGGTGGCTGTGCACATATTTATATGCACAAGATTTAGGATTTGGTTTGGATATTTAGGGGTAAAGCTGGGAAACATGCTCAGAAGTTAAAGCCTTACTGCATGCATTACTTCAATTATCAACCCTGACTTGCCTTTGCTTTATGGATCAGATCCAGGAATAACTGTGTAATACTTGACAAGAAGAGCCCTTACTCTTTGCAGCAACGTGTCACTTGGGAATCTAGAGAGCACTTGACAGCTCCATTCAGGCTTGCCCAGTGCCCAGTTCAGGTACAGAAATGCTGGATTAGAGAAATGGCCACCAGCCTTGGGCCAGTGGTGACAGGAACACAGCAGCTGCCTTTGAGGGGGCAGAACCATCTGTGTTTCTATAACCATCACTCTGCCCCTCCAGCAGAGCCATGAAGGGGTTCAGCCAATGCTGAGGGAAAGCTGGCTGCACTAAAGGCAGGCTTGGATCCACTTGTCCCTGACCTTTGGGGATGCTGGGGTCTGGCATGTGGCTTCAAGCTGGTGTTTGACTGCATGGTGTGCATGGGCCAGTAAACAGAGCTGGCTACAGCAGTGCACATAGCTGGGATTGGATTGATTTAATCCCTTGCTTGGATCATTAATTTCTGCAGTAAGTCTGAGGGCAGACAGGGAGCATGATGAGAGGCTGATCCATTGCTTCCCAGCAGAGGCAGTTCAGGTCGTGCACAGCTTGGAGCGGATGGTGCTGTACCAACAGGCCAGGCTGTGCTCATGTAAGTGCTGAATCAGGCTCAGAAACAGGGCCAAGTCTAATGCACTGTACTTAAAATGCTTCCTGAAAGGCTTTGGAAACCTCCAACATCAGTGGAGATCATGCTCCTAAGAAATGGGTTCAAAAGAGGTCAGGACAGGTTTATTTTTATATTGTGAAAAAGCCAGAGGTACTTTAAAAAGTTCAGCAAACCACTTACCTGCCATTAAGGAGACCAGCAGTGCCACCTGGAAAATACTGTGCTTAAAATCACAGGGGTACAGAGCTTCCCAAGGGGGACAGAGCTTCCCTATTTTAGAGCTGTTTTAAGTCACCCCATAGCCCACTGCACACACAGTATCCATCCTGGCTGGGAGGGAACTATAAGCTCACAGAAACCTCGACCTTCACAAGCAATAGTAAGTATTTATAAGGGAGAAAAAAAATTAGGAAGGGTGGGAGGAAAGGGGTGAAGACAACAATTATTCCCCTCCTCTCCTCTCCTCTCCTCTCCTCTCTCTC